>VZSE01013056.1:713790-777477 GCA_013398275.1 Promerops cafer | reverse complement strand
GGGAGGGGACGGACACGGTCCCGCCGCTCTGCCCGACCACCCTGCACCCCCTCGCCGCTCCCCGGCACCGACCTGGGACACAAAGGAGCGGCCGCCGCTGCCCGCCGATCGCCCGTGCTCCCCCGCGGAGTCCAGGCCGCGGCAGCACCGGGATGGCGTAGCGCAGGCATCCGACGCCAGCGCCTACTGCTCCCGCGACGGCCCGTGCCGCCGGCGCCCGCTCTGCGCTGGGCGGGGAGGGGAGGGGGGGTGCGCNCCCGAAGGCCCGGGAGACCCCCGGGCCGGGAGGGACGCGATCCACCCAGGGCTTCGCCCTCGCTGCTTTCCTCCCGCGGCCCGCTCCCCAGAGATCCTTCGTGGCGCACGCTGTGAGGCGGGGGAGGCCTGCCTGCTGCCGCGGCCGCCAGCGCTGCCTTCCCCGTGCCTGCTGTCCCGGCCTGGGCACGGAGCAGAGAGCAGCCCTCGGGGTGGTGGGGGGCAGCGGCGGGGCGGACCGGGATGGGGGGCACCTGCCAGCGGGTGCAGGACTGGAGGTAATGAGCCTTTATGGAGAAAAAGTTCTCGTTTCTGTAGTAAGACTTTTTTATCAGTACGTGATACCAAAATAGAAATAAATCGGCTGTAAACTGTACTAATAAAACTGGTAGTCTAACATTGAGGGGGAGGAATGCTGCGTATACTGTCTCATTAACAAGTGCGACATGTAGCTTTGAAAATTAGTTTGTTCAGAGAACTATTGCAAACAAAATGATTGAAGAAAAATCCTATTCTTCCCCTTCTATCTACTTGCCTTTATCTGAAAAAAAAAAAAAAAAAAAAATCTTGGATGTGAAGAAAATTTGCATAAAATAGTTCAGACTCCCAGTGTGGGCTTCTTTCTCAGTGCCAAACCTAACCCTGCAGCAGTTTTGCAGAGAGAGGTATTGGAAAGCAGACAATTTCCTTTTAATTAAAGGGGTCTTTCAGTCCAGTCAAGTGGCAGCAATGTTAAATTTTGTGTTAGTGTTTGTATAGAATTCTTTCAATAATTTTGTCACCAATTGATTTAGCATCCAGACATGCCAACAGAAAATTGACTGTGAAGGCAGGGGGCCAGATTGATGCTGGGTTGGGATAAATGACAGAGGGATGAGAAGCTGATTGCCATGGAGTACCATAACCAGCTTTGTGAGACTTCCTTGTGAGTTCTCAGCACCTTTTGTTTCTGTTAAATCTGATTGAGATTGTACTGCTGGCAGAAATTTACTGCCGGTTGAACTCATGGCTTTTTGGAAATTTAATTTTTGTGAAAGAGATTTCAGTTCATGGGAGATTAATGATTTAAATGAAACTTGCATCTGTTTTATCAGGAGCATTTGAGTGTCTCAAGGCTTTTTAAAAAGGCAGTTTTGAAATTTTCAATGTCTACCATTTTCTGGTTTTGTCCTTGGTTATTTTGGGATAGGCTTTAGTAACTGCTCTGTGGTCCCACAGAGTCAGTTCCAAAAACCAAAAGAATACTGGAGTGGTTGTGCATGGCTGACAAAAGGTCTCACCAGGCCTAAACATGCCTCAGACCTGCCTCAGAAATACAGCAGCTTTGTACTAAAAGATGCTTAGCACCAGATAATGCCTGTGGATCTCAAAAGCCAGATTTTATTGAAAATATTCTGGTTGTTGAATAGTCCAGAAGCTGGCCTGACAGTTTGGATGGGCTTTTATATATCTGCACAGATAAATTCTTGTCTGGCTTGTAATTTTTTTTGTTATTTTATCTCTCCTTAACCTTGACTGGACTTCTGCTATTACGAGGATATGTCTTGCAGGCTTCTTTCTCGTTAGATGGAGGAAGCATTTCTTGGTAACTGTATTGTCCACTGATATGAGCAGAAAACTGGCAGCTTGTTCCTATAAATTGCAGAGATGCCATTAGAGAAATCTAATCTCGTCCCTCACAAAAATCCACTTGTGAAGATGTATCATCAATCAGCCCAGCTGCCAACCTTGTCCCTCTTTTGCATGTGGCAGTGAGTACTGGGGATGGGGTCCACCGACATCCCACACATATCCCGTGTGCTTTCTGCTGCGTCCCTGTTTGTCCGTGTAAAGAGGGATGATCTGACAGCCCTTCTGAATGACAACAACCTTTGGGAACAGCAGCTCCCTCAGTCCAAAGCTGCCTTTGTTTCCAGGAGATTTTTAAAGTTTGAGTGCTGTACATAAGAACTGCCATAAATAGGGTATCCTGTCAAGCCTGGATGCACTGATAAGCATTGCTTATTAGAGATACCCATCATGAACTTACGGATTATTCTCATTAATAACTAACACA
The DNA here is from genome assembly GCA_013398275.1 of Promerops cafer. Taxonomy (NCBI): domain Eukaryota; kingdom Metazoa; phylum Chordata; class Aves; order Passeriformes; family Nectariniidae; genus Promerops; species Promerops cafer. The sequence continues at coordinate 775,166 of VZSE01013056.1, read as the reverse complement.
GGGAAGCCTGGAAGTAATTGATTGCTTAGGTATGATGTAGGAGACTCTAGAAGCCACTTCTGCAATTTGAGTTCTGATGAAGCTGTCTTTTCCATGTGAATTGAAATTAAATCCTTATGGCTTGGCTGAGCATTTTTACTAGTCCAGGATTTTGTTAAAAAATAGGTTATTGATTTATGGATATGTCTGCCAGGTTCAATACAGCACTAATACTGGTCTGTATCCTCTAGCTAGCATCAAATTCGTGCAGACTTGGAAACAAAAGCTGTGAAACCACCAGCAGCTGAACTGAGAAGTAGGATGGGGAACCCACATACAAAGCCACATGAAATCAACTGCACAGCCTCCAGTTTCAGAGCCAGCCTCTCCAGTGATAACCTGGGGCTCTTCCTGCGCTGCTCCTGTGGAAATAATGTGGTAAAGGGCTGGTGAAGCCGAGTGGAACCACCAATCTGGGAATATTCTGTGAGGCTCAATCCTGATTCCTGGAAAAAAAAAAAAAAAACACAATAGATACTCTGGCAAGGAAGCTTGGTAACTGTGCACAGGTGGTTGGTGTATCTGTATTCAAGAAGAGTATGGAGTAAATAAACAGTTTTTCTGAGAAGTTTATATAGGTGGAAAAAGCGAAAGCTTCGATCCCAGAAAAATTGCTGGAGGAGAAAACACCGGGTGTAGAGTCGGATAATAAAGACTGCCAGATTTGGAGTGAACATTGTATCACAGGGATGGTTCATGTATTACTGTGTCTAGGATTTAAAACTGGGTAAGTATGAGGGGAGGAGTGATTCCTGTCAGAGAAGCAGCTGTTGATTGTGCTTGTTTGCTGTCAAAATATGGAAAAATGCTGAATGAACGTTCAACTGATTGCTCAATAAAAACACAATTCTAGACAACTGCCAGATTTGGCTGTGTGCCCTAAATAAATATCCAGATATAGGATACACAGCACTAAGCATGTTCATTTTTGGATAACAGATTTGTGTGAAACAGCCTCTGCAATGGCTTTAATCATAAGAAAACATGGAAAGTAATTACATTTTGAGAATATTTTGATAACTGTGTGTTGAAAATAGTGAATGAAAAGATGCTTCTGTGTACTGCAAGGAATTGCAAAATTTTAATTACAATCTATAATTACAAAATCATAATTAAGCCAGTATGATACTAAAATAGAAAACATTTCACTTACAACTTTTTTTTTGCTCTAAGTAATTTGTTCAAAACAACCTAAAGTAGCTTTTCAACTTTATTACATAATAAATGACTGCAATACTTATAGGATTCACAGAAGATTGGTTAAAAGCTACTTTTCCTCATATGACAAATAATAATAATTTTTTGGTTGTTTGGGAATTGCAAAGCAAATGGCGGAAATTAACAAATCGTGTACAGATAATAGATGAGAGACATAAAAATACAGCAATAGAATTTAAAAGGTCAGCTACTCAGTGCTGTAGCTAACTTCAGCTTGCATGGTATTAGGTTGATGCAAAAATAAGGAACTGGCTTTTTTAACACACAGCATGCTAACAGTGATATAGAGAAACCTTCATACCATTGCTGTAGTCAGTGGTTTCAGACATAGCCCCAGGAATTTTGGTTTAGATGCCCTGACTTTAGATAAGGGACCTTCAGGAAGTGTCAAAGTGGCTGGAGACAGGATTAAATTAATGGGCACTGGTTAGGTGTTGGAACTGTGCAAGTAAAGATGGGAACAGAATTAATGCAAGGAGATCAACTACTGAGAAGTTGTAGTTGTAGTAAGAGAGGAGATGATCCAAAGGTGGAAGCACATTCAAAAGGAAAAAGGGAAGCAGAGAACCCACTAGAAGACTGCAATGCAGGCTTGCAGAAAAAAACAGGATTTAAAATACAGCATGTTAATTACCATTCTTAAAAAAAAAAAAGAAGAAACAGGGATATGGAAGAAATATAGTCCATAGGATGTTGGAGTAAAGCACCAACAGTCAGAAATGCTGAGAAAGATTCTGCAGAGAAAACTGCATTTGGTTTTGCTTTTCTTTACATATCAAGGGCACAGCATATGTGCTATCTTTTGATATTAGTGTTCATCAAATGAAAGGCAGTGAGGGATTGAGATGTAAAAAAATAATTCTGAGTCTCTTGGCTAGGATTAAAAAAGTAACCTACTTGAAGATTTGTTTAAAAACTAATGCCAAGAGAAGCTACAGGAAATAAGTTTGCATTAACTGTCATTGCTCTTTAGCAAGTTCCCATGTATCAAACCTAAATATCTCAGTGCAGTAATACCTAATAATCATGTCAACATCTAACAATTTCAGTTCTTGCCCTTTTTGGGAAGGCAGCAATAGAAACTAATTACACTTTCCCCAGTGCAACAGCAGTATTGTTTGAGCAAGTTCTCCTAGGCAGTGATGAGAAAGAAAGTGCCCTGTTTGCAGGGTATTGGGTGGACTCTTCTGTGGAGTCTTGGAAAACAGTTTTCTCCAGGTTGTTTCCTTGCCCTGTCATGGGAGGGGTGGGGCCTTGTGTGTCTGGCCACAGCTGCACCCACATTAAAATTTCGCTCTCCTTTCAATGATGCCCAGGGCTTGGTCCTGATAACACCCAGCCGTGGTCAGGTCATGTGTCAAGTAATTTCTGCCTTGGGCCCTTCTGCCCTGGCTGTTGGAAGGATATTCCATAGCCCAGCAGATTGGACCTTAATGCTAAATATTTTCTTATACTGAAATCACATTTTGCTTTATCCTAGGTTGCATTTAACATTAACAGTTCTCTTATGCTGTGCATTGAGTACCATAGATCATAGAATCATAGGATTGTCAAGGTTGGAAAAAGCCTCTAAAATCATCAAGTCCAACTGTTACCCAGGACTGCCATGTTCACTACTAAACCATGTCCCCAAGTGCCACATCTACACATCTTTTGAACACTTCCGGGGATGGTGGTTCCACGACTTCTCTGGGCAGCCTGCTTCCCTGAATAGCACCCTACACTCATGTTTCCACCAGAAATCTCTGTTTATCATGTTGAACTTCACAAGTTTAGGATTACCAGCTCTTCCCGTAGGTAACTTCACTTGGTAACTGGTTTCTAAATTAATTCTAATATTCTGTAGAATTGATATGGAGGAAAACACAGTATTTGAAGTATAAACTGGCTGGTGCCAGATGGAGCAAGACCACTGCACGTATGAGTATTCCAGTGAAATGCTGCACAACTTTTTAATTTGTGTTTTGGCAATATCAAATGAGATTTCCACAAACAATTTTATATCCAATACCAACTCCACCATATTTTGGAGTATTTTCTCTCTTGTGTTATTTGGCTGCATTTTTCTGAGGTCAGGGATAGATTTTTTTATCTAGTTTCTCTGGAGCTATGCTTGCTTTCTGCTGAATTTTTTTACACAATTCTGATATAATTTCTAAGATTATTTAATGTATTGCTTGATTTTGCTTCTGAAATACAAATGAAAATTGTTGAGACCAAACCTAAAAACAACAGCTAAAATATTCAACAAGATGCTTTTCCCCCACTTCGTATGTTGCTATTTATCATTGTCTTTCCCAATCTTCTGTTTGATTATGTAGTATAAGATCTACCATTCTTTTTTAAATGAGAGTATATCCTTCTGAGAGCTGGGAAGCACAGCAATACAATAAATCCATATGGATTTATTCTACAGCATGTGACTGATGGTTCAAATGAGCACTCAGCTCTCATAAAAAGCTTGAAAAGAGGAGAGAGAGAGACAGAGAAGTGTGGTGTGACAAGACTGAAGGAAAGAGAAGAAAAACCTTTTGGGATTCAACCCTGTTTTGCTCACTCCTTTGCTCTTTTGTGTTTGTCAAGGACATAAACAGTCATGTATGCCCTGAGGCCAGAGCTTAAAGAGCATGAGTCCTGTACTAGTTTGTTATAGGACTGGTACAAGAGATCCCCACCATTGTGATTGCAATCACATTAAAAAAAACCCCAAAAAACAAACAAACAAACAAAAAAAACCCCAACCAAACAAAATAACCCACAAAAAAAATAAAAAGAAAAGAGGAGAAAAAAGACTTTGTTGAGATTTGAGGGTGAATTAAAGCACAAGTCTCATTTATTTACTGGATTTCCTGAAAATGCACCTACTAGCAGAAATGTTTTAAAAGCTTTGTGTACATCTTTGGTGTCAGTCAACAATGAAGTTTCTAAAGCATGCGAGTACAAAAATATGTAATAGATAATCTCAAATCTATGATATTTTTGGTTTTGAGTATGTTAGTAGGAGGTTTTAATACAAACAACTGTGTGTTATTTTTCTATTTAAATTGTTGCATCTTATATTTAGTTAAAATATGAAAATCACTAAGATATCCTGATGGTCTTTCATTGATTCTTTCCAAAGCTTCTGTTAAGTTTACAACCTCAGCTTTTAAAAAAAATGCATCCTTGCAAAATTTAAATCATATTGCATGATTTCAGTACTGTCAGGACATTTGTTTAAATCTGCCACGCTGTACCTATATTTTGGATTAAAAAAATACTGTCTTGAAAGAGACAAAATTGCTTAGATAGGAACTTCTGAAATGCTGAGATTTTAAGATCCTAATGATCATAATAATTTGAAAGGTATGAAAATGGAAATACACAGGTGAAATGCCATCCTGAAAGATCAAAGTCCAAAGAGACATCTTGTTTTTCTAGTATCAGGTCAGCATTTGAACAGACTGTGGAAATAAAGGGCTTTTGCAATAAAATGCTGTCTTTTTCAGAGTTAATATATGACAAATAATATTGTGAAGGTTTCTGGCCCTTGCATAGGATTAAATGTCATTCCAAGGTGAAAAGAAAGTTGCCTGTGAGGGCAAATACTTTCATTATTGCTACAGTCAGTCTGTTTCCAAATTTCACTAACCATTGAAGCCATCTCATCTCCACTGAATCTGAAAGTGTTTTAGGTTTTGATTGCCCTGAAGAAAAGGGAGATAAGTTTTGGGAAAAAAGCTGATGTGTCTAGGGTAGGCCACCTTGTATCTCCAATGGAAGAACATTTATTTGTTTTTCTCTTCGGCTACCTTAGATATGAGCTGGTTCAGGTGTCTGCCAAAGTGTAAAAGCTGTAATGCTCTTTTTATAAAGAAGGATGAGCGAAAGCATTACAAATTCTACTCACAACCAAAAGTCATACAAATACTGCCACTTACAAATACAGAAAATAAAAGCTGTTTTTCAGGTTATTGTTCAATTTTATGCTACTGTATTACTTCAGCCAGTTCTGTCACAAAATAAATTTTGCAACTCACTAATAAAATGAAAGAAATGTCCTCGTCATCTACCATGTCTGCTATAAAATATTTTTTTTTCTTATTGTTTTATTTTAAGTCTCACATTGTCTGGGATTTGAAATGCTGCATTGCTGCTCTTAGACTTATAAAAGTAGGCTGGAAAACATGAGACCCAGAAGCTGAGACAGCTACAAAACAAGTGAAACTTATCCATTAATTCATATTTTCTTAACTGCCAGATCTTTTGGACTATCGAAGTGTTGCTATGGAAAACAAGCAGTATATTTTTTCAGGTAAACAAAAGAGTTTCAATCAAGATTATGGCTTTTACTACTGTCTGGTCAAGACAGCAAGAGTAATTAGTTTTCTGTCTGTTTGTGGTTGCCTGGGTAGTGGGTCTAAGCATATCTTTATATTTTCATCATAGCAGGTAGAGCTGAAATGGGCAATACCTTGGCTCTCCCCATCCCACTCCCTATCCAGAACAACAGAGGCAGAAGCAGGTGTCTGTCTTTACTGCTGGTACAAATCCAAAGCAAGCTGCCATTAACATCTCAGAGAATAGTCCTCATTAACAGAGCTTTTCCTGAATGTCTGCAAAGATACTTTACCATTGTGTACACAAACCAGACACCAAAAGAGATTATCCTGTCACTGCTAAATCAAATTAACAGTTGCTGAAGTCAGATCAAAACGGTGTTTTAGACAAGTGGTTGCACATCCATCCTGTGCGCCGATACAGGGAGCCAGGAGTAATACCATGCAACGACTTAGCTGGAAAATGACTGAGATACAACTTTAGATGACAGCAAGAAAGAAAACGCTTTTAATTCTTCAAAGTGCAACACTGAATTGTCCAGTATTAAGTCTACACACTGAGGGGCTTATCATGGTGTTGAGACAGCTAGATACGAGTGCAAGAATCGAGTAAAGAGGATGCAAAGTATGAGATGATCAATAGGTACGTAGGTTCAGCTGTGCTGCTTACTGCTGTGTGCTGCAGAGAGCTGTGAGCTAGTATTGACGGGGCTAACGTGCTGTGCTCTGAGTCAACATGGATGTGTCACCCTCAGGACTGCTGCCAATAGATCTGCCTTTAGAAACCCCATAGAGTCTTGGCAACTTGGACCAGGCCACAGGCTCTACTGTGCTGTGAGCAATGAGCCTCATGTAATGATGGGTACATGTTCAAAACTGGGATGTGTGCAAAGGTACATCACAAACTCCCTTTTCATGCAACCCCCCATACTGGCTGAAAGGATCACTCTTAGTTCAAATTACCTTTTCCTCACTTTGGACAAGGAAGGATGAAAGTGAGTTTGAGGGAGAAGAGGAAAGTGATCATTGGCATGGGGTGTGACCCGTTTGCCTACATTTCTTTGGCACAAAGAATGTGAAAATTATGGGTGTGTTTTGTCATACAATCCCTTGCTTCTGCAGCAGTGCTCAGAGGATGTTTTTCCCATGCTACAGGCCAGTTCTGCTCACCCTTTATTCCTTGCTCATGCTATTATTCTGATTGCAGTGGTAGGGAAACCCTTCCTTCAACCTAGCTGCAGACAGTGGTTGAATGCAGTAGTATGTATCTGGTTATATGACAAGAGATGCGAAGGTTTTGCCTGCGCAGGTGGGCAGCTTCCTTTCTTCAGGAACATCTTTTCTCCATGCTTATACCTGAACATCACAGTATTTATGAAGTTTTAGCCTATTGAAAAGGATTTAAAACACTGCTCTTCCTGCTGGGGACCCTGTCCTTACATTCATAGATATTTTTGAAAGATAATGTACAGATAATTAATAATCAACTTTCCAGTTCTTTCCTGTGGAAAACAAGTCTATTACAAAATTTTACTATATGCAGAAGTTGGCTGTCTCAGAGATTCAGCTAGCACAATGGATTCTTTTTTTAGATAAAAGCCATTACTTCTCAGTTATGGCTGTGTACTGCAAGCAGGGAATTATATTATACTTTACAAACCCCTATTTTCCCCTATCAGGTTCATGTGCAACAGGATTTATTCCTTCAATGATAGTGATATTCTTCAAAAATAAGGTCAAAATAATGTAAAATCAGGATGTGACCAAGTTATATGCAACGTTTTCATTTTTCACCACAGTCAGACAGCTATTTCACTCACATTGTACACCTGCAAAAATGTTGTATTTAAATACAAGGCAAGTGCACCAGTGAACTATAAGATCATTGAATGAGTTTCAACATGTTACTGATAAGACTGGGAATTTAAATACATACAGGTGTTCCTTATCATCTTTGCTGAGACAGACAATGCACCTTTGACACCTTTAAGTATTTGGTGGCTGCAAAGCTGCTTCTTTGTTCACAAAGATACTGTGAAGAGGAAAACATGCCCAGTATCCAAACAAGAAGGCAAACAGACCCAGTTTGTTGTCAGTCGTCCAGGATCACATTCCAGCACGGTACTCTGAGCACCATTATGCTGCCACTTGTCCTGCTGGCACGTCAGGACAAGGCGTCTGCAATCAAGGCAGCAGATGGTTCTTTGGGTTGCCTAAAATCAGGGTTGGCATGACACATCGTTTACGACGCTGCAGAGAACAAAGTGTTGGCATGAACCTAATAACGGGTCTCTGGATATGGAAGGCATCCTGTATTCCATTAATCCCTTCACACAGAACAGTAGCCCCCAAGTTTCTGAAGGGTTTTTCTATTATTGTGCTTGCTAGTTTCGTATCTGGTGATACATATTAATTCAGTTCATAACCCATCGATTTAAACCCAATTAAAGACAACTGTTTGGGGAATATTTCTAGTTTTGACTATGCTGGTGAACAGCACAGCATGAGCTGCCTTGAAAACATCTGTGACTGCTGGGCCAACGATTGAATTGCCAACACTCAATTCTTGGCCAATTCATTTCATTCTGTTTTGCCAAGCTCCAGAGCAAAAGCAACACAGTTCTGAGCAGTGATGACACAATGGTTAAACCCCTCAAAAGTTTCAGAATTGCAGAAATTTCATGACCCCACTGCTGCTTGTATCCCATTTTCACTGTGGTATTTCCAAAAGAAAGGAGTGAAATAGGAAAGAATACAGACCTTCAGTGTGCCTTCCCTGTCACATCAGCTTGAGTTGTACTGGGAAATGTTTCCAAGTGTTAGACTATTTCATATTTTAATGCTCACATTGGCTGAGAGCATTCCACAGAGCAGTGAGTGATGATATCAAGGGTAAGAGAACATGCATTCTCTTAGCTGAATTGCTTGTTACAGCCAAATGCAGATACAGAGTGCGGATATCAATCACTGCACTTACATTAATGATGTGATGCTTCTGCAGTGGATCAGGCCTCTATGCCTTAAATAATCTGCAATTAGTATTAAATGACTTTTAGCATGCATTATCAGTGAAGTTCTGAGAGGGAGGCCAGTTATCAGAACCTCACTCGGATACAGCAAAAAAGAGGAAGAAAAGGAGAAAGGAACAAAGGAAGGAAGGAGGGGGAGGGAATGGGAGAAGGTTTTCAGTTACTTTCTCTTCAGAGCTGATGTCCTCTCTATGTCCTACTGTGTAAAGTCCTCTTCACTTTGGAGTGAGCTGACCAAGAACACAAGGTTTACAAAACAAAGGAAAACAGACACCCGAATACGTATGCCCTGCAATCATTAGCAGAAATTTAGTTCTTCTGTAAGGTGTTCCCTCTCTGCTGCCTCTGTTACCAGTTCAATTCATTTTTTGATACCTGCTACTTGGAAATGGCCTGAGTGCTATGGTTTCTTCCATGCCTATAAAAAATTTACCTCACGAATGCTGTACCTCTCAGCCTCTTTATTGTCTGTTATATATGGAAACGGTGAGGAAGGAATGCAGAAACCCCTTGTTTTCTTCCTGAAATATATGTTCTTCAAACTACCAATACTAAACTATTTACCAAAATAAACTATTGCTATATTAACCTTTTTCCCCAGGTTTGGAACATTTGGAAGTCACTTCTTCCGGCTTACATCTGTAACACAAAAGCCACAAAAATTTTGTACTGTGAGTAGAAGGTGAGATTGTTATGACTTCATTAGCAAAACCACCAGGTAAGACAGGAGAAAAAGATCAGAAAAGGTACCAGAAGAGATGAGAGTGAAAATGGCATTAGAGCCAGCTAGAGCACCTTGGCATTTCACACAGTGAAACCAAGTCAGTGACATACGCACACAAGTACCAGTTACTTAATTCTTCACCCCTGGTGCCATGTTACCACGTGTAAATGTGCACACACACCTAGAAGCATGTGGGTGTATGTGCTCAGCCCCACTGTGGGCAGCCCCCCATGGATGTGGGACTGAGACAGCCTTGCTTCTGCTGGACTTCCCATTTGGTAACTCCTAATAATAAATCCAAACTGCTGGAAATAATAGGCTTTTCTATTATAAATTACATTTTTCTTAGCATGCTTAAGAACCAGAAGTCATCTGTGGATGCTCCAACCCTGGAAGTCTTCAATGCCAGGTGGGATGGAGTTTTGAGCAACCTGGTCTATCAGAAGATGTCCCTGTCCACAGCAGGGAGTTGGAACTAGATGAAGGTCCCTTCCAACCGAAACCACTTGATTACAATGATCATGAAAGGCAAGGGGGTTGGAACTAGACAATATTTAAGGATCTTCCAACCTAAGTCATTCTGTGATTCTATGGCTCTATATTTTATAGGATATCATTTCTAGTAATATAGTTTGTTTTTAATATGGATGAAGGTCTTCTGGAAGTTTTGTGTTATTACTTGGAGGAAGGTATGTTAAACTCTTATATTAAACATACAGAAATTAATATATCCACTAAATTTCTTGCTTTTTATAGGTTATTTTAGTTGTTGTATTTGTTTTCTCATGGATCATGATCACAGTGTATTTGTAATTACTTCTGCAATGGAGGTTAGTGTCCATTAACAGGAAAAGTTTATTTTATGCATTCAAAAAGTACATAAATTTTCAGCAGCTAAAATATATTTTAAAATCCTCAAACATCACAGCACTGGCAACAAATTTTATCCATGTTGGGTAAGTTTAATCCAAGTTCTTTAAAGATAACTTTGGTGCAATGAGTATAGATGAAAAGACAGAGCAATATATTAAATTATGTCTAACATCAGTCTTTTCTAATATCCATTGTCCTGTATTTCTCAAAAAAAACCCTTGGGCCTAATTTTCTGGCACGTGCTCTTGGTAGAAGGTGGCAGGGGAAAGCAGTGCAGAAATTGCTAGGTGATATACAGCACCTTTGAGACACACCTTTCAAGTAGCAAATTTGACATTTGAACTCAGACAGACGCAGTCATTAATTCTGGGATGTGGCTGTTCCCGTTCTAGCTTTTCCTTTTCATTTTAATTGCTTTGTTGTTTTTTTACTTTGGTTTTTTTTTTCTAATTTTTTCCTTTTGAATGAGCGATTCTGTTTTGTGATTTGCAAAGCAGCAACTGGAAAGATGACTCTACCCATTTTGTTATCTTATCTTGGCTCTGGCTGCATTTAAATTATCGACAGTGTTCGAATAGGCTGTGGTAATGCAGCACCAGCCTCTTGCAATGGGAGAGGGATGAATGTTAATTCAGCTTGCTGGAGAAGGAGAATCAGCACGTCTGCTTGACATAGTGTTCAGTATAACAGTAGGGAATATTTAAATTGCAATCATTTACTATGATGTGTCTAAACATTACTGGAAACCAGCTCATTAGTTCTGCACCTCTCAGATCGGGAGACACGGTGCTGCGGCGAGGAGCTCTGCGGTGGCGATTCCGACTTCTCCGCTTGGACTGGGATGGCATGCACCACAGTGAAACTTGAACCTCTCCTCTAGTGAGGTCTTGTAGGAACTGAGGTACGACTTAAAGAGTTGGAAGACTCTCAATTTACTAACTTGAGTCAATTTATTAGTTTTTGTAATTTGCTACATAATATATTAGACATAATATTTTTAAGGACATGAGTGTAATGTTTCTCCTCTATCATGTCCATCCGTGCAGGAACAAGTAGCAGTGACAGGAAATATGATGTTGCAATCACTTCTTTCCCCCCTAATTGCCTAGGAAATAGAAACTATTTGCTAATATTAACCACTAAACAGTGAAATTCATAGAATGCAGTCTGTTTGTAACCTGACAGGAAATTGTTTTGGAAAATTGTCTATCCATGCCCAATAATAACTGCTCAAAGTCCACTGTGTAGTACAAAATGGAACTGTATTATTATAGCAGCATAGAATTTTTTGGGTTGGAAGGGACCTTAAAGATCACCAAGTTCCAAGCCCCCTACCATGGGCAGGGACACCTCCCACTAGACCAGGCTGCTCAAATCCCCGTTCAACCTGGCCTTGAACATTTTCAGGGATGGGGCATCTACAACTTCTCTGGGCAACCTGTTCCAGTGCCTCACCACCCTCACAGTGAAGAATTTCTCCCTAATATCTAATTTAAACCTATTGTCTTTCAATTTAAAGTAATTCCCCTTTGTCTTATCATTACATGTCCTTGTGAAAACTCCCCCTCTAGCTCTCTTTTAGGCCCTCTTTAGGTACTGGAAGGCTTCTATAAGATCTCCTAGAGCCTTGTCTTCTCCAGACTGATTATTATGTTGAAGATATTGCGCCAAACAAAGTATTCGTTGCAATCAAATCCAGCACTGAAATTTCCTTTGTGCTGTCAGCAGGCCTGCAGGCCAGTTTCTCTGTTTGCTGAACAAGCCTAGGCAGGTCAAAGCAGATACTAACTTAGATCCAGCATGGTTAGCCATCTGGTGCAGAACTCAGAGCATGTTAGGATTTGTGCTCTGCTCTTCCATTGAGAGCTAGGTCCCACCTAGATCTTGCACAACGTTGTCAGGGTTTGTATGACCACAGCATTCTATGTCTGGATGGGAACATCATCACTGAAAGGTGTAATTTAGGCAGAGTATGACCTGCCCACACTAAAACCTGAAGACCACATAACAGCTTAGCTGTGGGTATGTATCCTTTCCAAAGCCTCTGCGTAAGGCATTGCCATGCTCTGCAGCAATAGCTCCTGTGAGGACTTCTCATCTGCAGTGACATGCATTAGCTTCAGTAATATATTATTAGCACTGCATCTTTTAATTTGTCCAGAAAATGCAGTGACTTAAACTGTTAGCCTGACTATTCAAACAGTCAGTGCTGAACTGGAACTTCTGAGGGAAATGTGAGGAGGTCTCTTGGTGGATTGGCAGCAGACGGAGCAAGTGCAGAGGGCGGGCAGAGGGCAGATGAATCCAAAAAGGGCATCATCTACATCCATAGCCAGCAGGAGTTTAAAAACCCCAGCTGATCAGGTCCAACTTAGTTAAATGTCGTTTTACACAGTAAATAATTAATTCCATATGCTTCCTACTTCATGTTGTTTTCTTTGCCTTAACTAAATCACGTCTCACTTTAAAAAGCAAACAGAGTAAAGCTAAATGTCAGAAGAATATTTCCAGATGAGTGATACAATTATTAACAAGCAAGTAATCAAGCCATCAGATAAATACAATTCAGAGCACACCTTTGACATTTTGACTAAGAGTATAAAAAGTGCAATTAAATCAATGCACTTCCCTAATAAGAGTTCTTGCCTCAAAATTCTGCATGGCTAAGGTTAACTCTTAATGATTCAATTAAAAATTTTTAAAATTACTCTTGATCACTGCTATCTGTTTCTGCAGAAAATCATTAATATTTTTTAGTGAAACTGGCTATCACAAAGATTGTCCTATCTTTTTAATAAAACTTTTAATGGAAATCTGTATGTATTATAAATTTCAGAGGCAAAATTATATAAAGGTATAATACAAAAGAGATAATATATAGAGCCATTTTAAACAAGTCTAGATGTTAAATAGCCTTAAGTGTATTTTATTCTCAAGATAAGTATAGGAATTTTTGTTTCAGGTCCATAAACACAATTTATGTACTTCTTTATGTAGAGAAGTCACAAAATATAAATCACTGACAACTAAATGTGTTTGGTAACATGCCTTGCCTTCACCAATCATAAAGATTAAATTAAATTGCAAAGCTCTTGTAACATTCATGAAATTCAGATTTCACAATTGTACATTGTCTTAAAATGTCAGAATGATAATATAGTCCAAGGGATTTAAATACCCATTTCAGCTTCTCCTCTCTATATCCCCAGTTTTATTTTTCTATCATCTGGCAGTTGAACAAATTGAAACACTACAAAAGCACATCAGAAAAATGTGTCATTCATGTACAATTACTCTTATGCAGTATTGCTATAAACCAGTTAGTCAGATGCAATCCACTGAAATCATATATCAAACTCATTAATCCAGCATTTCAGAGTAAAATTGTTCAATAAGACAGCTGGTTTTGAAATTATGAGCTGGTATCTTCCTTCTCAACTAGAGTTGCGCCAGCTTAGAGATGGTTTAATCTTACTCTCTTGAGTAGCTGGGTGCATTCAATCTTCCTGATGTTTCACAAGTGAAGTTCCTCAAGGAAATTTTATTTTAAGTCTGAGTGAACTGATGGGGAATGGGAAACAATAATAGAAAAAAAAATGACTATGAGACATGGTAAGTTGAAAAAGTGAAGATATTTCACTGTTTTCCAAATACTTTAAAAAAACATAATTTCAAAATAGGTATGCCTAGAAACTACAATTAAACAAAGCCAAAGCATGACTGAACCTGAAGCAGAGTGGAGTCTTTGCCTTCAATACTCTTTGGGACAGTTTGATAGTATTACAATTACTGAAAATGTATTTTCCCATAGGAAGAATATGTAGTCAAGTAGACAGGTAAGTACCATGGCTCTTTGTACCCCACTATCTTTTCCTTCTGGCAGCTCCTGTGTGCACTATCTTAATCCACTCCTCGACCTTTTCAGAGTTTTAAGTGGAAAAAGAATCACAAACTCAGACTCAGGAATCCTATGGGACCAGGACAGGGTTTTTTGTTGAAAAATATTCAGGGTCTGCAGTATGTCACTTCTGTAGTGACAGTATTAATAATACTGGTGGTGACCAGGAAGATGTGAGTAAACATTTGAAATGGACTTGGGCTGAGGTTCATGCCAGTGATCAATGTGCTGTTCATCACACTAGGGTTAAGCTGTCACTGCTGATGCTGTGCTCAGATGCTACAGTAATTACTATGCCACAGACAAACTGATACAATAAACAAGGGGGTGCAGACACATTAGATCCCTTTTTGATGAGTACAATTGATGTTTGCTTGTTAAAGGGAAAGGGTTTCCTTACTGAAAAAGGAAACATGGCATATTCTTTTGAAACTTCCTCTAAAAAAGTTTAGTGAAAGACATTGTTTTTTTTATCCCCATGTTTTCCCTTGTTCTCTATTAACATGTATTTCAGTAAGGATGTAGATAACAGAGTATGAGCCTCTCATCAAACCAGGAAATTATTTTAGCTGAAGCATCACCTCAGTGCTGGTGCTGTGTTTGATCTATGTGTAGATTCAGCAATTTTGGGGAAGAATTCCATTACATTAAAGGGGGACACAAACTCTGACACCACTAATAGCAGCCTGAAAGAGGATTCTGAGGACCCAAAAGGGCGTGTGTGATGTTGGCATTAGGCAGCATTGGAGTGGAGGCCAGTAGGCCAAGGTAAAGGACAGACATCTGTTTGTTCTGCAGTGCTGACACAGTGCTATAGACAATCACCAGTCCAGAATGCAACTCGTAATTTAATGACCTCCATGACTGTTTTGAATGGTTTTAGGAACCACTGCTCTATCTTTGTAGTTCAGCCATAGGTAGCCTAAAGCTGTTTCAGTTCTCTGATACATGCTCAGTTGTCATGTTCTTTATTATGCTGTGGGTACACAATACAGATTGTCTCCTGGTTCCTGAGGGAAAAAAAGGGATCTAAATTTAATGCAGACAGGCTATATTTCAATTATGGGCAGACTTCTTTTCAGCTGAAGCAAATCACTCTTCTTGACATGCCATCAGAGTCACAGATGACTGACCTTCAGGCTACAGTGCAAGAGATATCTGTTGTATTGAGCAGCTGATTGACTAGTTATGGATTTTTTCTTGGTTTTGTTTTTGCCAACAGCATATCTATTTTCGGTTTTAATCTTTTTAGTCAATGCCCAGCTTCCTTCGCAGTCCACTTGAAGAACTAACATATGAAACATATATATTTTATGTCTGTTATTTGTAATTTAGTCATCAGTGATTATGATGAGTAATTATCTATTCCATTTAATTCAGCATCAGTAATGGATGTATATTAATGTTACTTCAGCCATCTGCATATTTTTCCTGCCAACTGCTATTCAGAGACCAGCTTTTGAAGGCATTTTTGAGCAGAGAAAGATGGCCATCTGCTAATCTTGACCATGCACATATTTTAAGGTATGTTGATTAGATTATGTAATGGAATTGTAAATAGGGAACCTGACATATGCAGTTGAAGACCGTGTTATCAGTTTGTTGATCAATAAGTCCTTAAGTAATTTCTTACCATTTTCCCTTTCTAAATCTTGGAGATTTCCCATTTCTTATTTAGATATTTCTGAAACTTCTGGAACTGTTTACTATTCAAGGCAGGATGTTTTAGAAAGAGTACACTGTACCCTGGTAAACAGAGTAATTATTCCTCTATTTATTATTCTAATCCCTTTAACAGTTTATTACTTTCAATTTTAAAAATGCTGTATGTATTTATGGCTAAGAGTATATTTTCACACTATTTTCATCACCCGTTTAAGTAGTAGTAACCAGTCAGCATGTAAGGAGTTCACTTTGAAGTCTATGTTAGACGTCATTATTCATCTTTAGACCCCACCTTCCTCCTGAGCCTTTAGAGTCCACATGAGCAAGGATCTGTCTTCATAGCATAAAAAAAGGGTAGTGGGAACAATCTGTAATATCCTCTACTGTTTCCCTGCAGTCTGAACATTGTAGAAAAAAAAAAGTCTCTTTTGTCAAATTATGCAAATTCAGTAAACTCTTTTTTCTTCAAAACAATACTAATCTGACCTTCTACAATTTCTTCTGCTCACAGTGACTCCTTTTAATTCTTGTCCTTAAATTCTCTAACTGTTCAGGCAAGACCTACAACATTTATTCGTGGAAAACTCTTTATGAGGGAATTTGGTGCAGCCGATAACAGATTCCCAGCCTGCTTTATCAGTTTTGTTTTGTTTTTACATGAAACTAATTTATTTATCTGTTCACTTACAGAAATCTGAACTGATTCAATTTTGAATTGAATTTTCACTACACTGAGTACAGTGGGCCTTTCTTCTGACTATACATTCTGATTAAATGTGGACTTTACTTGGAAATATCTGGCTATTTCCTCCTACTAGAAAAAGCTAGAATTAAATGTATAAATAAAGTTTACTTGTAGCCCATTTATAAATGTAGTAAAATATAGTTTTTTCAAACAACAGATTCATCCTTGTGGAAAGAAAAATGCAGAAAACACTCTTAAAGAAAGAATGGTTTTGAAAACTAAGAATTAGCAAAATATTAAACAATTTAATAATGTTTATGCAAAGTGATTCTGTCTTTCTGAATTAACTACCAGGTCTTTTTACATCAAAAAACCACTCTTCTTTTGGCAAAAAACTTTTCATTAAAACATTTGACCCAACATTTTTTCCTGCAGTAGTGAAAAGTAATAATTAAACTATCACAGACATTTTAATACCTGATTTCTGAAATATCATCCAATCTAACAAGTTACTCTTCAATTTTAGTGTGTTAATCAAATGTTAATAAAATCCACATATTGCAAGAGTCACAATATAATGCTAGACTTTTTAATTCAGGAAAGATAGAAAATGAGACAAAATTATGATCTCAAAACACTTTTTTTGTTTGCTTTATTTTTCACATATAGGATGGGAATGTGAAATATTTTCCCTAATATTTGGAATTGTTTTCTAACTAAATCAACCCTATGAAGCAGCTAGAATTCTGTCAGGTAAATATTCTGGCCTAATGCCTCCCAATTCTCTGATATAATCTACAGGTGCTGTGAGAGATTTACTGTGTTTAATGTAATCATGTGTCACCGTGGTTTGTCTTACTGTGCATATCTCTTTTATTAGAATCAGTGATTCAAACATAGGTTTCCATGGATGATCATGCATGCTGATTTTAACTATTTATCCCTTCTATGGAAGCATTGTACTCTAATATATTCACTTTTTTTTTTTCTTATAATTAAATGCTGTAACTTCATAATTTTTATGAAGTGGGCAAAACACCAATAAAAATATTTTTTTTTAAAGTGATTGAGGGTAAATATTTGGACTGTTAGTGGTACACAGTTATTTTTCTTTCTCCTTTCCAGTGTGTTACAATTTCAATGTTTTCCTTTCATTGGCTTTGACTAATCTTTTTATAGTATAGCATACATGGAGCTGCCGATGCAATCTAAAACAGCATGTGGCAAGTAGCAAACAGCCCATATAATTTTAACCTTCTCTGCCTGCATACATGTTTTTTGTCCTTGTAGCATTAGAATTGCTCATCTGCCTGCAGCTGAGACCTAAACTAAGCACTGCAGTCATGTAAATATGTAAGAAAGCACATGTAAGTTCAGTTTTTAAAGATAAACTGAAACAGCTTGGATGTGGGGGCAAAGATAAACTTAATAAAGCCTTCATGGAAGTCTACAGCATGGTTAGACAACAGGAATTTTCCTCCTCATTCAGTGTGTTGTTCCTCATACCGACAGCATTTAAAGGAAGATTTGATTTCTGGTGATATTTCTATTCCCAGTTCTGATATTTGTGTTTCTGTTGGTCTCTGCCCTTCAGCATAAATATTCTATCTGTTTTATGAGAATACCTAAAATCAGAGGTACAATGCAATGTCAAGAAAAGCAAAGATTCCCTTGACAGTATTGCCATGTTTTTAGGAAAAAGAATTTAAAGAAAAATCAAGAAGAGGAGAAAATAATGAATCTGAAGGGTGTAAAAGGGAAAGAAAGAGTGAAGAAAGAGCAGCATTTTATGAGAAATATTTGTACTAGAAACATTGCCTTCTAGTTGCCAATTGTTCTCTGGAAGTCAAATTATGCAAGAAAATCAAGACTAATAACATGACAAAACCACATTTTTTTAATATTAAGAAAAGCAAAGTATTGAAAAGAGAAGTACTGATGCCTGAGAAATCAGAGCTCAGAGCCACAGAAGAACTTTTCATAATGCAAATTTTAATAATATTTTATGTAAGATAAAGACATGATTCTAGTAAACAACTTCTGTACCTGCACACTGGACTGGGACTTAAATGGAAAGACTACTAGCAGGCAGATCCAAACAGTTTTAGGAAATGAGAAGCCCACTTTAGTCTGCAAAAAATAACAACTGTAGGTGCCCCAAGAATTGTTCTGGTAAAAACAGACATGCCCAAAAACTTTAGGACAAATAAAAGCATTGGTGGGCATTAGCTACACCTTGATTTTAATTCTCCAGACTCTTCATTAGCCCCACTTTCAGCCTGCAAGTATTTATGTAGATCCTAACAACAGGACTGAAAGAAACCAGCAAGCTAAGAAAGAGGCCATCTGGGCTGGGAGGACAGGTACCAAGACTTAGGAAAAAAACATTGACAGTGCTTTGGAAGGACTTTCAGATGGGTCATGCATTAAGACAGGTAGAGGACAGACTCTTGTGAGTCTTTTTAAGTGTGGAGTACCACAGGGGGTTGTATGAAGATCTTTAGGATGGAAATCTAGGCACCCATGGATTGTAGCAGAAAAGTTAGTCTTTCAGGCAGAAAACACACTGAAGCAAATGGGGGGGAGGGGGGGGGAAGATGGTTCAGATGGTACTGTTGAGAGAGTTTTCATTTAAAGCATCTAAAACCCCTTCATGTTTCAGATCCAAACCCCATTCCTTTACTACTCTGTGCTTCATGTAGTCGTTTCAAGTTTTCTAAATGGCTTATTAATTTCTAGCAGTGCCTTGGAGCTAAAACAGCTGGTTCTTATAATTCAAAATTAGTATAAAATTGAAAGAACACTGTTAGGTCAATTGCTTTCCTTTTTTGCATACTTTAAGCTACAGGGATACATTATGACTCTGATGGATCTGCTTAGTTTAATACTGTGGGCTGCCTTGTAAAAACAACAAACCAAAACCCAAACCACTTCTTCACTACCACTAGAACAGCCTGAAGCTTTTAAGACAGGACGGACTTTTTGTATTCTTGAGACCACTAATGTTCCCCTCACCATGCTTTGTTTCATTATAGTAACAGCTCAGAATAATTTCTACAGATGGATGAAAAAGAAAGAAGCCAGCTGGTGTTTCAGGGAAACCATCCGTATGAAAGGTAACATCAATTAACAGTTGAAAGTAATTTTAGGTAATATTTTGCCTATTGGATGTGGTACTACAGCAACTTAAACTGACATCAGGTTTGGGCTGTTATGTTCCTACTCTCCCAAACTCTTAAATAGCCTTC
This sequence comes from Promerops cafer, assembly GCA_013398275.1. Taxonomy (NCBI): domain Eukaryota; kingdom Metazoa; phylum Chordata; class Aves; order Passeriformes; family Nectariniidae; genus Promerops; species Promerops cafer. The sequence continues at coordinate 755,468 of VZSE01013056.1, read as the reverse complement.
ACCTCACACCTGCAGGGCTGGCTCCTTCTGCTTCCATGGGAAACTCATCCCAGGAAATAAATGCTCATGGAATGACTCTTACTAAATATAAAGAAAGTAGTTTTCTGTTGGTTCTTTATACCACTTTATACCATTTATATCCAATGAGTGGTTTGCCAGGGCAGCAGAGGCTGGGAGGAAAGCCCTGAGCAGCTGAGGCTGACGGTCACATAAACTGGCATGAAAAAAACATGCTGTCTGCTTAAGCAGTTCTCAGATTTTGCACTGTCATTTCAGACCTGCTGCAAAGGTGATCCACGTTATCATCTACAAGCTGGTGAGAACCCTGGGTTTTGCAATACATGGTGGTGCTAAAGGAAGTGGAGTTAGTTACTCATGTCTTAAAATGAAACAAGTGTCAGCTTGACCTGACCTCACTAGGGAAAAGAAGTCAGCTAAATACTGTCAACCAGACTAAAGTAAAAGCAAAAATAAAGAGACTTTCACTCATTTTCTTCACAGTCAGAAACCTGGCACAGTATACACAACAATAACGGGTAAAATTTTCAAGGTCACTTGTGCCCTTTTATCTTTTTTGTCAGCTTAAAAGATGCATTCTGATTACCAAAGATGCGTCCAATTTCATTTTTTATAGGAAATCATGTGTTCAGCTTCTTTTAAAGGAGTTCATGTAACACCCATCAAAAGAATATCTGCNTTCTGATTACCAAAGATGCGTCCAGTAACACCCATCAAAAGAATTTATCACAAAGACTTTCATGATCCAGGGGAACAAACGTATAGAATTTCTCAGGAGAACCAGAGCTCTCTTCAGGCACAAAGAGTATTTAGATAATTTTCTGAAGTGACCAAATGGTGTTTATCATTATCAACCACATCTGGTTGACAGTCAAGTGAATACTCAGTAATCTCCGAAAGTGGAAACAACATAGATAGAAACAACCACCACAAGCACAAGAAGCATCAAAGGTGAGTATAAGCACATGAACAATTTACAGAGGGTCTTGTCCAGTAGGACAGACCAAAAGCAATGACTGATCTAGAAAACAATGGCACCATATCAGCAACTTTGTGTCTTCTCTCCATTTGGAAGCTTTAAGTCAGTGGAACTCTCCTGCAAAAGAGTAGGGAAAAGGGACCCTTATGAATAATATATACAGCCAACTAACACAGAGGAGCTGGCTCTACTGGAAATTTAAGGCATTCTAGCAAAGGAAGCCTTTCAATTGACTTGGAGCGGGTTTTGGGTCCATAACTTGCTTAAACAGTCTGAATTACAGAAAATACTGCTAGTCACACTCAGCATTGTGTTCAGACTGGCTGCTACCTCCTCTATACCTTGACAGTGTTAGTGAATGGCTAGCACCAAAACTAGAGCAGACTTTTAAATGCTCTATGCATCACCCTAACCACAATAGTCAGAGATTTGGGGTTATTCATACTTTCTTATTTTGTTTAATAATTGACTTGTGTAGTGAAGAGTGTAATTTTATGGAATCCTTTATAAATTTATTTCCTGATAACTAATTGATGAGTATCAAGATTATGTCTCTGGGGGCATTCAGTCAGTGGGCAAGTCAATCTCCAAGGTAAACCTGGCCCTTGGCTCTACTGCCATAGGGCACAGCACCATCCCAGCCAAGATGCTTCACACCATCCTCACTCTTTCAACTGCATGAGCTAACTGAGCACATCACCATTCTGGCACTTCCTGGGACCAGCAGCTTTATTGTTCATGCGTGTTTTTGGTCCTGCACAGGCACAGCAGGATCAGCCTTCCCTGGACATTGCTCTCTGAGCAATGTGAAACACACTGAATCCAAGGTGAAAAACAGATGAGGATTTTAGGATTTTCCCGCTTCAGAGTTGCAGCAGAGAACCAAATACCCAACATGTGCTGGTGCAGGCTGAGGGGCCAGGCACTTGGGCTTCATGTGACATCCTGGCATCTGCTTCTCATCTGCACCACCTCCCGCCCACATGACATGGACATGGTGCCAATGTCCCATTGTCAACCTCCAGTGAGCAACCAGCATAAGCTCTGCTGATCTGACCCTGGAAAGTTATGGATATAGGGCTCCCACTTCAATACTTGGAAGAAGAAGTGGAGTATTAATCCTGCAAAGAGGACAAGGAGGCTAGAAATCCACCTTATTTCTAGCTCATGCATCTTCAGGGAATCCAGATTCCTGCTGAATCATATATAGACGAATATTTGTCCTGAGTTTCATTACATGAGTGCAGATCCATCCTCTGCTGCCAAAAGCATATGTGCACTTTGGCATTATTTAGGATCATGATTTCTGGAAAATAGTTGTGGCATCGAACCTCCACGTTCTTGGCTCCTCCAGGAGAATCCTCAGCTTGGGTTGGTGTCCCCTAGCTCTGGGCATAGTGAGTGATAAGGATACATCAGTATGAGAAAGTAGAAAAAGACGTGGGTGAACATACCTTACAGTTTCAGTAGCCTCAATAATCATAAATACAATATGTATCTAAAACTCCAGAGATAATTGCTTCATACATTTCTTAAGAGCATATTGGAAAAATCTTGTCCTTATTGGTCAGTCTCAGATACTCACTTCAGCTGACAAACAGACATTTTCGTTTTTTCTTTTTTGAGATTTTCATTTCAAAGACTCAGCTGTTAATACATCTGATGATAATCCATTTCTAGCTCCATGTTTTATACATCTTTGATCTTTACCAAAGCACATCCAGGGGTGCAAGACTGGACTTACTGATATTCATTTACTAAACAGTTTACATTTATGTCTCAAGACCTGCAAAGGGAATCCAAATGAGGCACCTCTAGGCTGACTGGCAGTGACCCACACTTGATACAAGCACAGGGCATTCAGAAGACTGACTGCTACATCCTTGTGTCTTTTAGCTCAGGTACAGGCTTGACTTGCAGCTACAAGCTTACATTGTGAAAGTATCCGGATTTCATAACATTTTTCAACCCACTTATTCTGTGTATCTTTTAAAGAAATTACATCTGACACATTCATAAATTGCTGTCAGTCTTGAGAGTGGGATGGTTAGGCTGAAATGCTTCCTTTACACCTCCAGGCCTGCTGGGGTTAGGGTCAATGTGACACAGCAGTGCCAAAAGCACAATGCAAGTCTGGCCATGGGCACTCGGACGGGACAGTTCTGTTTGGAACTACCCCACCTTTGAGATGAGAGAATGACTGTCTCTGTCATGCTCTCATCTCAAAGTGGAGTGGTTCCGAACAAAAGCACTGAGTCACCACACATCACTTATGAAAAATAAATCCTCCCAATTGCTGTCCTTACTTAAATGCTACCTGTGTAGCTTTCACAGTGGCATATCCTCCTCCTGCTCAGTCTGTGAGATGTGAGGGGGTGATGGAAGGCAGAATGCATGGTTAAAGGGATTTACAGTTCATAGGGTCAAAAACCCTCATGCCATAAACACAGACAATAAGAGAGCTGAAAAATAATTGTCTTATCTCATGATTCATGTGATTAGGTTTCTATGGATTTTTCCAATCCTTGTAAGAAAATGTTTTGGATTTTTTTTGGTTAAGTTTCTTCATGATTTTTTCATTTTACACAAGACTCAAAGCAGTAAATGAGAGGATGTCATTTCTGTTTGACTTATGATATTGTAATGAAGCATAAAAATGTGCATGATTCGACCAGTGACTCAATAGCTTTTATGAGCACAACTCTTGTATCTGTACTATGGTGTACTAGAAGATATTAGGTATATAAAAACACATTAGGTGTATTAGAATACAAGACTTACAAGAATAAAATTAAATAGATGACCAATGAATATAAAACATTTAAGCAATTTGAATTTCTAATAGTCAATAAAATAGTTAAGATGACTATTGTAGAGGCATGTTACTTGTTGGATGACTTACCATGTTTTACTTACACAGGCTGAGGACATATTACTTTATCTATACATCTGTACACAAAGGAAGCAGGAAAGGCTCTTAGATATTTGGTTGTAAAAAATAAATATGAGAAATATAGGAAGAAGAAAATTTTAGATAGGTATTTTAATTTTAAGAATTATTGTTATTGATGAATCTGGAAGACAAAGAAGATATATGCTTGACTTGTGCACATCAAAGCTATTCCAAATAGCTGTTGCTAATGTCTACATGTTTTATAAACAAAAGGCTTGTATATAATAAGCTAATAGTTTGGTTTTGTCCAAAACTCCTGCATATGTTTAAGCAGAGAATCTAGCCAGCATGTGTGGGAGCCAGCTTGGTTGAAAGCAGAGCACATCACTGAGGCTAAAGTGTACATAAGGTGGTAGTGGGGCCAGGTTACATGGGAGGAGTGCAGAGGCATTGCCCAGGCATGCAGGGAAAAGCCAAAGCTCAGCTGGATTTAAACTTGGTGAGAAATGTAAAAACATTTTCTGTAGGTACCCTGTCAGCAAGACTGACTGCTGAATGGGGTGGTTGAAAAAGAACATGAAAACCACAAAAAAGTACCTTCTTCACCCCAGTCTTTACTGAGCAGGTATTTCCCCAGACATCTCTGGGTCTCTGCTGAGTAACTGAGTTTGAGGGAGAGACTCACTGCCATACTGAAAGAGGATCTAGTTATGGCCTACCTAAGCACTTTGAATGTAAAGATATGCATAGGTGCAGACTGCATGCTGAGGGAGCTGGCCCACTGTATTGCAGAACCAGGCTCCATCAGCTTTGAAAACAGTGATGGTTCCGGGAGCTTCCCAGTGACAAGAAAAAGGCACTTTCATAAGTGCACAAAGGAAGCTCTATCTACAGGACAACTACAGGACTTGGACCCAAGTCAGTTCCTGAGAAAGTTTACAGAGCAAATTAACTTAGAAGCCATTTCCAAGTGCATGAAGGCCCAGAAAAGGGCTGTGAATGGCTGTAATGAGTTTATGAACAACAAATCATGCCTGGTTAGCATGAGCATCTTGTGTCATGAAAAGGCTGGCCTTGTGAACCATGGGAGAGCAGTAGATGTCATTGACCTTGACTTTAGCAAGATTTTTGCCACATTCTCTGATAGCATCTTAACAGACAAACTGAGGAGGTTTCTTCCAGATGGGTAGACTGTAACATGGGTGCAGAAATGAGCTCATGGTGTTCTTAGTAAAGCTGGTGTCCAGTTATTAAAGGTGTTTCCTAGGGACTGATGCCGGGGTCGAAACTGTTCAACATTGACATCAGTTGATGACTGGGATGATAGGGCAGAACAAGTTGGCAGATATCACCAAAGTGGGAGGAACAGTCTGTGTGCTAGAGGACAGGGTTGCCTTGAAGAGGAATGTTGATAGGCTGGGGACCTCATAAAGAGAATCCTCATGAAGCTCACCAAAAATAAATGCAGTCTTGCACCCAGGATGTGAAAATATTACTCAGTCTTGAAACTGGGACACTGACTGGGTGGAAAATAGGTTTGCAGAAGGGGACCTCACTGACAAGAGGTTGAGCTGGAGTCAGAAGTTAACCCACGGGATGAAGATGTGCTGTGTGGCCAGAGCATGGAGAGCAACTGTGGGAGGGCATCCTTCCACTCCTTCTGAGGATGCTTCTGGGGCACTGCGTGTTGTTCTGTTTTGCAGCTTTTACTTGCTTCAGTTTTCCCTGTAGTTGTTTCTAATCTGTGTTAGAAGCACTAGGCAAGCCTTGAACATTGTGATTCATTTGACATACCTACTGGAAGTTTTCTGTTGCAAGTTAAAAATACATTAATAACCACAGAATATGAAGGTACCTAATATTGGTCAGGAAACAGTCCACAAAATCTGACAGCTGCTGTTCCTCTGATTGAGGGGAAGGATGGGAAATCTCTGCCTTTCCAGCATTGGAATGTATGTGCTCTCTAGAAAGGCAGGCTTTCTAATGTGTTTGTGTTTTAAACATGAATTTGTTGATTAAAAAAAAAAAGCACTGTGAAGAAATCTGGCCGAGGAATGTAGGTGTATGTTTTTGCAGAACTGAAAGCAGCCCTGGGATGCAGCCATCCTATTCCAGCACCCGGCGCAGTTCTCTGGGGTTGGAGTGGCAGGGAGTGCCCAGGGAGTGGCAGGGAAGGCTCTGGCAGCCAGGGCCCACCCCCTGCCCCGGCCAGGAGCAGCAGGGAGCTGAGGCAGCCCCAGCCCCGGGCACCTCCGTGGGGATGGGCTGTGGCCAGGCCAGGATGTGGGGTCCAGCTCAGCAGGGCCCACGGCCAGGCCAGGCAGGGCGGAGGCGGGCTGGAGACCAGCCCTGCCACAGCATCACTGGAGCAGGGAATGGTGGCTGCAGGGGGCTGGCATGGGGTGCTGGGCAGGGACACCCAGGGACAGTCAGGCCCATTACTGCTCTCAGGACCATGACTCACTCATTGCACCAATTTTCCATTTTTTAAAAGGTTGTTGAAGTTTCTTCTTACTGGAAACTTTCTTCCTGCTGGTAACATTTTGAATGCTTTCATCTCCAAACAAACATTGACCATTCAAAAATTTCCTGCCAATGTTTTTTGTATAATTTGTCTTCTCTTTCTTGGATGAAAACCTTGTTTATTTAAATGTTTGAGGCAGTATATCTCTTTTCAGATTACATGTGAAATGCTGTATATCTTAACACATTCTAGGTAGTCATTTTTTTGGTACCCTTATTATCTGAGTGCATATTATGTACTGTACAGCAAGGTTGGGTTTTTTGTGTGTTTTTTTTTTTTTTTTCCTTTTTACTAAGGAAAGTAGCTATTTGTGTTATTTATATTAATTGGGAAGTAAATTTGGCCAGCTATCATACACAAGTCTTTGGCTTACGCAACTCAAAAAGAAATGACTCACATGACACCCACTTTTCTAACAGAAAAAAGATTATGAAAACAAGACAATGCATTCTTGAATAGCTACTTAAAAGTCAGAAACTCTTCATTAATTTAGTGAAATGAAAGAGTGTAATGAACAACGCTATTTGGATTTACTTGAAACACATTTCGAACATTGAAAATACAAAAAGCTACTCTTTTGAATACAGTTTAAATGGAGAGGGTTTCTTGAAAACTTTACCCTCATAACTTCTCTTAGCTATCACTTTCATAGATAATATACACAAATAAGAAACAATACACAGGTAATAAACTGCATAAATTATCTGTAATATAGCAAAGATGATCTATCTTTCCACAGTCCTACACATATTTTCAGGTATTTCTGATATATTCAAATTAGACTTTCCTATTTATTAAGGGAAAAAAGAGATTAGAAGTCTAGAGTAGCCAATAAATGGATTTCTGTCCTACCCTCAGCATTACAGCTTTTAGCTCCCTGTCTCCATGTGAGACCAACATTTTTTAGGCTTCTCCAAGAACAGACTCATTTGCAAAGCCACCAGCAGCAGATGAACTTTCTACAGAGGGGCAAGGAAAGCTAATCATAACGACTTCTTAATGAATTGTTTTATTTGGCATTTTTTTCATTTCCAGATTCTCAAAATCTCAAATCAATACTCCCTAAGCAAAGATTATGAAGTCAGAGTTACTTGCAAAATAACAATACCTGTTTTATTTTAGCTAATGACTGAAAAAATTCATTTTTCTTTCAGAGTAATAATGGAAATCTATTACCCAAAAATGTATTCAATCACTTGGATACTAACAAGACAAAAATCTTACTAAACATTTTGTATTTCCAATGTATTATATATTTGGTGAGTATTAAAATTTTTTTACTCAAATGATTGTGTCAAGATATATGCATTTCTATGAATTCCATGCATTTTAAAGAGGAAAAAAGGGAGCTGCCACAATAAATGCATGTGGGAGGAACCTGGCTGCCTGTCAATCTTGGTTTAAATAGCCAACAGGAATGTCACACTCCTGATAGAGAAAGGAACAGATGCTGAAGATCCACAAAAATCTGGTCTACAGTGACAGACTCCATCCTGGCACACGGGAACATTACAAGAGCAGCAACAAGCCAAGGAGGAAGTGCAGTACCCTCCAGCCTGGGAATGAGACTTCCCTCCCTTGCAACTACATCAGCCTCGAGCCTCTGCTGCACAGGGCATGCCTGGAAATACTAGGTTCATTAGGCAGTGCTGACAGAACACTTTGACATCTTGCACTCTCCTGAGGGCTATCAGCTCCCCAAAGAGCACTTCATTTCACCCCTCACTGTGTCAGGACAAGTCTCCTACAGACACGTGGCTGTGTTCCCAGTTAACCTAGGTAGCTTAGTTAGCTTTGTGCTTCATTTGTTTGCTGTGCAAAGCAGTGGAGGAATTCTCAACCAAGGCAGTGAATTCAAATAATAGCTGGTGTAGTGTGGAATGCTCCATTGAATGAACTTTTGCATCTTGAGTGTGATTCATAGCCAGCCCTCTTGTACGTCATGCATAAATCATCTTTTCATCGTTTCGCAAAGTCACCGTGCAAAGGAGAGCAAGAAAATGTGAGCAGATAAGTTTTTGCATGAAGATTATCACACCCAGAATGGACAGGGCCTCTCCAGAGCCAGAGAAAGGCCAAGCTTTGCATGAAACTGCACTGTCTGACCTTCTCACTTCTGCTTCTGTTTATTACCGTGGTATATGTTCCTTCTTTAGCTGGAAGCAAGTATCAGAGAGAGACACAGCAGGACAGCTTACTCCTAATGAAGCTAATATATCAGGCTGTACAGCAAAAAGCAGGCAGCTTGTAATATTTTTTAGGTTTTCTTCATATGCAGACAGAATTTAAAATGTTTTCTTTTAAAATAAACACTGGTAGTTTGATCTCATTGTGTGGCCTTTGGCCTTGCCCAAGATTTTGAAGAGGCACCTCCCTTCTCCCCACCCCAGGTGATTGCTGCTGTATCACTTCTTGGCAATACCTGTGCCAGCCCTGAGCTCGTCTCCTTGTCTGCATGACTCAACAGTAATTACTCTGAGTTTTGATATGGGGCTTTGGCACGTGAATGAATCATGACTTAATAGATGAGCTGTTTCTTACATATGGCTTTAGTGGGCCATTGTTTCCTGTTGTCCTAGATTTCTAAATGCGTCTCCTTTCACCCACACAAACCTGCCATTGCTACCAACACAACTGTCCTACTTCATATTGGTTGCTTCCTGCACACCCATGCAGCTGCACCTATGCATGTGCATGCATTTGTGCATGATGTGGTGTGGCCTGGTAGCCTGATAGAGACAGAGGAAGTGTGGACATGGTGGAAGAACTAAAAATGCTGGCCGTGTAGGGATGAGGAGTTGTGCTCACCTCCTTCATACACATATCTTTGCACACCTGCTTTTCTGTGCCGCATTTTCTTAAACCGTGTCTTGCACAGAACATAGTATTTTAAAAAGATAACAAAAATGCTGATGTAAAAAGGTTTCTGTACTTTGTTTGCACCAATATAATGACTGAACTGGAATATCCACACTGAGGCATTTCTAAAGTAACAGTTCAGGCCAGAAAGGTCTTTTCTCTTGGGGAAACAAAGCTCTTTTTTTGACTTTTATAGTACATTGAAAGAGTGTTCTAGTGTTTTTGTCTCAGTTTTTCCTATGGAATATATCCTCAAATGTCATTCATATATTCCAAGTGAAAGAAGACTTGTGCAAGTTCAGAAAATAACAACTGACTGCATGCAAGTATCACATTAACAGTAAAAAATAGACAATAGTTTTGTCCATATTGTCTCTTAAGGAGAGCAAGAGACTTGAAACATGTGATGCAGAAACCCTTAGCTCAGGTGCATCCATCATCAGTCATCCCTTGCCATATCCACTATGAAATCCTTATAAGAAAGGTCAGTATGCTTACCCCCATAGCTACTAGCCACGTGCCACTAACTCTGCAGCAATTGGAGACTAACAATGGGGGATTTTGCCTGGCAGAGGGAGCAGTGGCCATGCCAACATTTCAGGAAGAAGAATCCTTGGGCTCTTTCCAGACTGGGTAAGCTGGGACTCACTTCTCAACCTTTCTCTGCTTCTGTTTTCTCAATGGCATCACCTTCAAGTGCAGTTGAAGAAGGAGGGGAGTGGCTTTTACAAGGCTGTGGTCACTTGCCAGGCAGGTTAGATGTAAACTGTGGGCTCTGCCAAACATTTCTGAGGGGTCTCAGTGGTTCTCCCTAGCTATAAAGGTTTATGAAGGGGGTAAAAAGGTGCTTCCAGACTATGTGGGGTAAAAGGTGCAGACTGTGTATGCATTTTAAGTTAAAGAGACAGGCAAATTTTGGACTGACACAGCAAGTGACTGAACAGTTAAGCAAGTGACTGAACATTTTTTCCAGTTTCTTGGGTCCTCAAGAGCAGGGAAGGTGGGAGAATCCCCCCAGCTTGCAGTTGCCAAATATCCTATCCTTGAAAGTCTACTTCATGTCTCTTCTTATTCATGTCCTTTAGAACTTAAACTTTTCAATTCTTATTCACATGGAAATCTTTTCTTAAGTCTAATTACTTTTGTCACTTTCCTCTGAACTCTTTTAATTTCTTGATTAAAATGCAGCCAGTCATTTTATGCAGAAAGATAGCCTTGTGTTACTGACAGTGTGCAGTTTTTGCCATCAGGTTCACACACACAAAAAAAAAAAAAAGGTCTATAATTATTTAAATGAGAAGACAGGTTTCTGTATGTAGCAGTTTTATTTCAATACACTGACAAATAAAATGGTAATTTACTATTGCATAAGGCATGCTCAACATTTCAGCTACAAATTCTGTAATAATTTGGTCAGCAATTTCAAGAAATCTAGCTCCTAGACACACTGTCTCAGAATTTATTGCTCAGATTAATCGATCTCTTGTTATTATGGATAAGCTTAGAAATTAGACACTTAACAAGCAAACTTGGGGGAAAAAATCTCTTTTTTTGGAACATAAGTGTGCTGTGAATTTTCTCATCTCAGTTTATAGAAAATGATCTCAACTTCTTGGCTTAGGTAAAAACTGTAATGCCAGCTTCATTACAGCAGTGACAGGATCATCACCACAATAATAATTTGTTTTCTAACATCTTTGTGCTGAGTATCCTTTTTGGCTCAAGCAGGTAATCCCACCCTGGCTTTGGGTGAGAAAAATGGATTAAACCCATGGGAATCATCTATCTAAATCATGTTATGGAATATGAGCAAACATGACAACAGATCTTTCAAAACCCTTAACAGCCTGCTACAAGTGCCAGCATCAAGATTATAAATACCAGCTTCACAGAGAACAAATTTGGTAATAGTGGGAAATGACTCCAAGACTATCAATAAACCAGCCATTTTTCAGTTTTTCCCTCTTTACCTTGTGATTTACATAAACATCCATCTCAGTATGAAAACAAATATGTCATGCTTTGCACAGGCTCCAGAGTTCAAGTTCCCAGTCAACAGAGGCTCCTTCTTTGTCGTGAATTCTCAGGACTTGCAGTGAGCTGACAGATAAAAGGTTGTGTTTGTCAGAAATTAATATGCATGGCAGAGCTTGGCATGAATTTTCCCTGACCAGTCGCATAATGTCCTAAACGTTTCTGAAAGATATTATGTAGGATCTGAAGTGCCAACAAATCTCAATTCCAAAAACAGGGAGACATGTTCTACCAAAGGTAAGAGGAGTACAGCTCCAATGGATGACCACTATGGTATAACAACAGTATCATGTGATATCCCACCTTAAAAGAAAGGAGGAAAATATCAGTGCCATGACTTGTGCATGTAAAATATTGGTATAATAAAGAAAGCTTTAGAGTGTAACTGAATTGGAAGGTTAAAAGAGGATCCAGCAAGAGTTGACTGGTTGGCAATCTTCAGGACAAATCCTGTATGTATGAATATTACACTGTGCAAAAAACAGCAGTAAAAAGGAGACTTGAACCTAAAACTCCCTCATGTTATGTTTTTAAAAGTTAATATTAAAGTTATGTTTTTAAAAATTAATATTGTACTTAAAGGGAAAAAAAATTGTTTTAATATAAGAACTATGATTATGGTAATATAGAAAGAATACAACTTTACAGCAATGCCATTACATCACATCCTAAGGTATGGCGGGTAGTTTTCAGAAAAACATAAAAATCAGAATTTCTGACATATTCTGAAGATCTTTCTACATTGTGAATTTAAAAGTTCAGCTCCTTTATGCCTCCAATAAGCTAAGAGATTAGGAGGCCCAGAGTGTGTCTCTTTGTGTGTGGTTACCACACAGAACAAGGCCGTGCTATCTCATGACACTGATTTTAAGATTTTATAAGTTGAGTGCAGTGCTACTAACAAAAAATCCTAAAAACAATTATATGCAATATAAACAAAGAGGAACTAGCATATGGACTCTAGTTTATCTTCCATATACTTCCATGTTTTGAGTATTACAGATGTGTACATTTCGTGTATCTCAGTGTTCACAAAAAACCTCTTGATCTCTTCTCAACTAGTATGACTTTTCCCCAGTGTACTGCAGGCCACATGAATGCCTAAGACTGCAGCAGTTTTGAAAACTCAGTGTGGTAATGTTTTTGTTTTCAGCCAGAAAGCATTATATATGTGCAGAGGTTTTAAATATCTCTAGAAATGCCTGAAAGGCAAACTGGATTGAACAGGTATCAAGCTCTATTTGAGACAGTAAAAGCATTAAATGCAGTCTCCCAATAACCTGCAGGGTAAGTGGAGTCTAAATCATATTGTTTAATTTCTTAAAAGGGATAGGTGTATAAGACTTTTTGTTAATTTTTTAGTAATAGACAGTCATATTTTACAGTCTAAATTTTATTGCATACTTGCAGCTACTACCATGTTATTATTTTCTGGCACTAAAGTGTGTGTGTGTAGTAAAACAAGCACTGCAAAGACATATTGCCTTCAGGAGGATACAGTATATGGATTTTATAATATTGATACAATATTTCTTTACTATGTAAATGAAGAGTTTGACTTTGAAAAAAATCTGTATTTTATAAGATTTAAAATGAGTGGAAAGTTTAAAATCAGAAGTCAGAAGCAGGACTATTAAAACACAACATATTCCTTAATTTTTAAAATAATTTATTATTTAAAGTTTTAAAATTAATTCAATATTTATTTTAAAATGGAAAGAAATTACTTTCAGAGGTCCATAATGTATTTTTCAGAATAGGCTTGGCTTTATACTTCAAAAAATAAAGCTAAAAATCAGGGCTTTTTAGAATTTCTGAACTGATACTAAATGTAACTTCATCTGGTTAATTAAAGGGGCAGACTATGAGAATAAAGATGAGGAATAACTTATATATTTCACTGTTGTCACCTCCCCATTCAGGTAAAGTACAAAGAACACTGGGAGCGGAAGGAAAAAGGGGGGTGGGGGTTGAAACTCAGATGGATTCTTAGGAATCTGTTAATAGACATTTATAATTAGTGAATATATACAACATACAGTGGTAAGGTCCTTCTCCAAACACATTTATGCATCTACTCACTCCGAAAGATTGCTGCCATAGCAAATGTACTATTCCTATTATTTTTTCTATTTGCTTCTGTGAGGGTTCTCCTCCCCAGCTGGGACACAAATACTGACATTCAGAAAGTACTAACAGTAAATAACTCTGAATAAAAAGTTTTGATTGTACAATGTATTTTTTAAAAATTTAATACCAATTTATTATGAAAATATCCCTCATTCTCACTTTTCTTTGAAAGTCACAGTATTCAGTTTATATAAAAATGAGCACTTGGCCTCAGTTCTTGCTTTGAGTAGAGGGAAGCAAACTTATTATATGTGTTCAGTGAACAGCAATATCTCTGATTTCTTTCTTTTGTATACACATGTATATGTATTTAGGGGAAGAAACAATAAAGGCTAAAACTCTAGTCCTGCTGAGGACTGGAGGAGTTAGCAGGTTTCAGTAAAACAAGGATTTTATCCAAAGGACTGTTACAGCACTGAAAACAGAATGGTCCCAGCCCTGGGATAAACTGAAACTCTAAGAACAAGTCAGGGTTTTGTCTATCCTGGGTAACTTGGGAATATTTCCAGCCTTGTGAACTCCACCCACATTTGATCCTCACAGGTCACCTCCATGTCAGAACAAGATCTCATTATTCACCACACTTTCCCTCATCTCACCCATTCTCTATATGCTCATGGAAAACCTCATTTTTCCTGAGAAAACTAAACTATGAGACCCAGAAGCGAGGAATGGAATTCCCAGATGAGGTCCCTGTTCTGAACAACCTAAGAACCAGCACCTTGAGGTGCACCTCCTACCTCCCTTATCCCTAAAATGACCTTGCCAAAAGCTGAATGCACAAAGAGATGAGGGCAAAACATGCTGGTCCTGTACCAAAAGGAAACATCAATATATTAGAGTATCCTGGGTCAGAGTGCTGGGGCTGTGTGCTCTACCAGCCAGGCAATTAGTACAGGCTAGGATTTCTGGCTCTGTACCAGATGTTAGCATGAAATGATTTTGTAAAGCAACCAGTGAGCACTGTATGAACCACTTATTTGCCATGTTTTCTTGACATGGTGGAAGTAGTGACCCAATTTTCCAATGGGCTGAACTTGTGACACATGCAACAGCATGAAAACTTCAGCTAATGGTATTCTTTCACTGTATGTACTTATCTAATACTAAACAGGAATTGGTCTGTATCTGTGCACTCTGAATTCAGGATTGCTTAATAACACTGTTTTGCAACACTTCTTCTTTAGCTACCAAAACTTACTTTGTAACCACAAAACCAGAGTATGACAAAACAGACTCCATAATTTACCGAATACAAACTTCTCAAGCATGTCTTATCTTGTAAACAAATAATTCGTTTTCCTCCATAATACTAAAGATATTTATCAGCTGGACTATGCATTCAGTGGCAATCTGAGAAGCTGGAGTGGGACACAGCTGCAGAGTATTGTGTGTCAGCTGCCACAAAGGCAACCTGAACTCCGGCTTGGGCTTTGCCATCTGCACCCTGCAGCAGCTGGCTTTTGCTCCGTGGCTTCCCTTAAAATGTCCATCTGCAGCTGTGCTGTGTATTCTGCAGCCTGTGGTAACTGTGCTTTTTTTCTTGCTTTTATCTTATAAATCTGCGCCCAATGAGCAATTTGAAACCCACCAGGAGTGGGGCTGTCATGTTATCTGTGAGGCAGTGTGCAGGAGATGGAAGAGAAAAGGCGGCTGTTTTGCAACACTGAGCTCAGCCCTGGGGGAAGTGGCCAGATTTAGAATTCTTATATTAGATGCCCTTTCACGAAAGCATTTGATGGTCGTATGTTCACATAAGAAAGATCTTATCCGTTCCTATTGTTTAATTTATTGCTATTGATGGATAATTCTTTCTGAGCTGCATGGAAACTGAAATAGAAGGAAAGCAACAATGAACAGCTTGGAGGTACACTGCTAATGAAAGCTGTTGGAAATTCTACCTTCACCACTTAACACACAATGTATAGGTGTTCAGTGCCAATATCCACATTTTCTTTGCCCTTTTCAACATCTACTTGCATCCTCTGAATTACTTGATCACATGTTATGAAAGGCATCTACATATATTGAACAATTACCTTAACACATACCATGTACTTATGAGGAATACATTCTATGATCATCAGGTGGCTAAAAGTTTCTATCCCACTCTGGTAAGCAATGAGCTGGACTCTATTCACACCTTTATCACCTTTTAACTGGAGTAGTGTCTATGACAGGAGGTTGCCTTTAGTTATCTCTAATGTAATCTTTATATTCTAAGGATTGCTTTATTGAAAACCAGCAACAGGAAGAGAATATTGCAGTGCATTATAGGCCACTCTGGATAAGCTTTTATCACTAAATGCCATCATCATGCAAACCACCTTAGAAAAAATCCTATTTTCTTAAATTTTTACAAACAACTTAGTCAAGAGAGAAAGAAACCATTTGAGGAAAGGATAAATCCTACGAGCAGAGGATCTCTGTGAAAATATCCTGCTATTTCCACAATTTTCAATTCTTCTTCCATGAAGTAAATGGAAGGATGTTTCAGTTCCTGAGGCTGACTTTTTAAAAAGAGAATTAATGGACAGAGAGATAAATATAGGGAAAAAAAAGATGAGGAAATAGGCCAGAGGAGAGGAAGGTAACAAAGAAGTAACAATGCTGAGGACAGTTGAACTGAGGTAGTTTAAAGAAAATGTGAAGAAAGTGTCTGGAAAGCTTTATAGTTAACAGTCAGTATAAACTAAAATGGAAAAAGTAAAAATGAAAAATATTGAATGCCATTCCCAGTGTCTGTTGTGAAGGAGGCTGCTCTTTGTATTTACTCACACATGGTTGAATTTCTCTCGTCTGTGGACACTGCCTTTTTTGCAATAGAAGCCCGTGCCCATGTAGCACATACCTCCTCTCCCAGAGGTGGATGTGCCTGCTGGGTAGGACTGCCTGCTCCTACCCAGTTGTTCCCATACTTTCAGGTCAAGTCCAATAGAGAGGCTGCAGGAAGGCCAAAATCCATGACAGGAGGAAGGCAGCAGTCATGAGGACAAGGCAGTGGGGCTGTGCAGTAAGACTGCAGAAGAGACAGAGAAAAAAAGTAAAGTTAAAATGTGGATTAAGAGACATCTATCTCTCTTTAAGCATCTATGATCTTGTGAGGCTGTGTGACACATCACAGCTGCTGAGAATTAGTAGTTTGTAGTATAAGACAATAGTACATGAACAAATGCCTGTGTTTATATATAATCTAAACCCATGCAGTTTCTGAGGACATAATTCACTGTTCTTCTGTATGTCATTTACTTGCTTTGATGTTTGCAAAACATCAGTGAATGTTTGAAATCACTTCTGTAGAAGCAACAAACTATTCTTACCACCTCATTGTTTCTCAATAACAGGTACACGGGCTATAGGAGCTATGAGTTGCTACAAAGGAGCTGCCCTAGTCTTAAACATTTGGTAGGCTGAGTTTTGCTTGAGGTAGGTTTTATTATAAGATTACCAAAATTTTTAAGGAGAAAGATCAGTATGTGTTCTAACTGAATAGCTCAGCACTGAAATCTGTCATATTTTTACTTGCTTGTTCAAGATTTCAATAAATTTTTTTTCCTTGCATGTTGTAATATGTCTGCGTATCATTCAGCAACTTGTTATAAGTTTTAAGCTTTGCCACTCTTGCCTTGGGTTTTTTTTTCAGTACTATGTTTGCAAATCACCAACAAATTTACTGAATTACAATCGCTAAGTATCACTGTTACAAATGTCCTTCTAGTAGCAGTTTTAGAGTGCTGCTGATCCTCCCAGTTAGGCTTTGGACACCCACAAGCAATTTCTGCTTCTGGAACCTGAAGTCTTAAATAGGCATGATGGAGAGAAGATGAGAAAACCATTTGCAACATATGAATGGAGGTATCTGGATGTGAATAAAGAAGATTCAATATGAAAATAAGAAACAGTTTTATTTTTGCATGAAGAAGGATAAAAGGAAGGGACAATGGAGGAATGAGAGAGGATGGGAATGTCATAGTGATTAATGACTTAGCAGAGAGGGTGGTAGAGAAAAACATTGACAATCTAGACTGGGTGTCTAGAACCCTTGAAACACCTTGTAATTACTGGTGTGCAAAGCACATGCGAGAACTCTTGGGGCTAAAGTGGCAAGAGGAAGTTTACTAGTGTAGAGTGAAGGGTTGTGTGTAAGTTGCTGCATTTGGGATGTGTGAGAAGCTGCTTGCCTCCTCTGGCATGCTCTGATCATGCAGCCCTACCCTCCTCCACACCCCACCTACCCTGGAGCAGTCAGCCCAACTTTCCCACCTTTGCTTGGAGTGAGCATCACAAGAGCTGCAGGCTGAAATGCTGAGGCTTAGATGCCCTGTGATGGCATTCTGTGGCAGAAGTTATTAAATGCTATCTGGCACATAGCTGCTTCTGGGTCAGAGAACTGCTCAGATGTTCGAGGGTTCAATAGCCTCTGCTGAGACAGTGAAAAAATACTTGAATCTAAGTAGCTGAGCTTATAGCTAAAGACAATAAGAGCAAAAACGTATGCTAACATTCAAATTGGCATTGGCAGCAGTATAGCTGCTTGTCAAAAGATAAGGAGATAAAGATTATGTCCTCCAAATGGATTCACTTTGGTCCCAGTTCAGCAAAAACTGTCTGATACAGCAGCTACAGATAATGCAGCACAGTAACATGATTTCCATTGACATCTTCCTTCCTTCCACTCCCTCCTCTAGCAAAGTGATTCCAACAAAACAAAACAACCCACCCCACACAAGCAAACAAACAAACAAAGCCCCCAAATCCCACCCAAAATTCCAAGACCCACAGAGAAAAAATTATGAAACCATTAAGAAAAAGGCTAGGGAAGTTAATAAAATAGCTGTCATAGAGGAAATACTGCATGTGCTTCTTTTTTTCAACTTCTTCCCTTTGGATCAAACAAAAATTTATGGGAGAAGAGCTTTTCATTTCCTCACCTGCTACTTTTCTTTCATCCAGATGCAGGCTGAGGCACAGACGTACGAGAAAAGACAAAAATGATGTTCACACCCTTAAAAAGAGTTTTATGTCCATGACCTACTAGGATATCTCCTGACACATCCTTCGGTGGTTTTTTTTCACTTTAAAAATCTTTCAAACTATTCAGGAAGTCAGTGACTTCAGCACAGAGGCTAAATGTCCTAACACCTTGCTTCAAAAAGGTAGTAAATTGCATCTTCATAGCATTATTCAGCAAGTCAGCTTCACATCCTACATGGGCATAATGCCAATATGAAAATTTCATTTGTCTGAGCTGTAGTCTTCAGGACTCTGGGCTTCTGTATTGGTTTTATTTTTGTTGCACTGCCTGATCTTTGGCATGGTTTCCCCAAGTTTTTTCACCACTAAAACCAAAACGAAGTAGGCCTCCCTGTCATATAATCATACTGTTAGGGTTTGTTATTACTTGGAACATCTCTTCATGATTTTGGATGGAATTTGTTGGGATTGTGCTATACATTGCTGCTTTTGTGAAGGGACTTACTGAGTCACCTTCCTTCACTGGAAAGTTAATAGCAAATAAATAATGCGTGACCCTTGTCAAGTCAGGATTCAGGCCCCTGCATGTTAGTCACTTTTCTTTTCTAAAAAGAACTTTATAAAGTTTATAGATTTATTATGCATAGTACATTTTCAGCTAGATGATTGAATTTGTAGCATTATGGTTAAGAGGGCAACTGACCTGAATGATGACTTTTAATCAAGTCTTACTTCTAAAAGGACACATAATATGTTTAGCATCTCACAATGCTCTTCTTACATCTCTGTTTGGGGCAGAGAATGGAATTAAGGTTTTAATTATAAGAAAGAGATGATGATATTGGTGTGTGTTCTGTTTTTATTGCATTTGATATCATCAGCCTATGGACTGAAAAACAGCTGTATAAACACATCTCATATGCAGGATACCAAATACTTTCAGAACAGAGAGCTCATTTTCAAATCAGGTGGGATGTATATTAAAAGTGCTAAAGACTTTAGTTTTCCATTTTTAATGACCTTTTCCCATTAACATAAAGGTGAACACAGTGGTTCCATATTCTGCAGCAGATGTTCCCCCGCAGATGATTTGTTTTGTTACATTTTAGTGTTGAAAGAGAAGGTGGAAGTCATGTTGCAATGCCATTAGTTAAAAGCTGGTAAATATCCCTTATGGAAAGACCCTGGGGAGTTCAGTAAGCAAGAAATCAATAAAGAAGTATCTTATCATGAAGAGATAATCTTCTGAAATTGACAGAGGATTATCTCTTGTTATTTCTTAATGGACTACAGTGAGTTCTGCACCACAGATATTTATTTATTTTATATTAAAAAGATTTACAACCATTCTGATCAAAATTCATACAATACAAAGTAATTACAAAGTAATGTAAGCTGGGATCAAAACCGTAAAAAACAAAGAAAAAAAATCTTCATTTCTTGATTTAGCCATAATATTTATATTCATTTCAGTAATGCTTAGTATAGACATTGTTTCATCTGCTTGCAATGCTATACAATTACTTTATACCAAAAGTAGCCATTGGAAATAGGTTATGTGGTCTCCCACGTAGAAATAAAAGAGAGAGGGGTTAAAGGAACTCTCTGAAAATACCAGGGACAGAAGTCAGACATGCATAAATTTTAATCTAGATTTAATGCACTGCAACAACGGCCAAGTCCAGAGGGGTGGTAAAAGGCAAAACAGTTTAGGCAACATTAGCTATAACCAGTGCAGTGGAAACATAAGGGATAGTCTTTGTGACCTTTACATTGATTAAGTAATTTTTTGTGCTTATAATGTTCTAGAATATATTTTTTAATATATAAAGTGAAGGCAGGAAAAACACAGACCTAACCATTTGGTACAATCAATACAGAAAGAATAAACATGCACTAAAATGGTCCCCCATAATAATCTACATCTAGAAGAGCCCTACCTAGGTTTGTTGGCTCACATTCCTTCTCTCCTCCCTTTTTCACTGGTATGTCTCTGTTGCTTATCTCTAGTTTGGCCTTGTTAAAAAGCCACCAGAAACAACTCCTATTTATGGCCACAGAGTAATGCTTTAATGTGGTTCTATTTGCATTTTCATTTTAGCAGATGATTTTTGTTCAGATCAGTATGAAAAGGTTTATTGAAGCGTTTATTATTAAGAAATCATTTCAAAATTCCAGCTGCCTGTTTGCCTCGGAAAAGTCACTTCTTACAAGGACAAGTGAAAACAACATTATTCTGTTAAAGGCTTATCCTTAGCATGATAATGGTGGACGAGATGACTTTTACATAAATGGTGATTTTTTAATGGAAATTTTGCAATTTTTTTTATTCTGTTATCCTGGCTGAAAGAAGCAGAGCATGATTTTCTTTCTGTTTTGCAGGACATTCACCCAGTACCATTTCACCCATTCTGTTGTGGGTGAAACCACATCATTTTCTGAAATGCACAGATATTGGTGACTTAGAGATCTGTAATATTCGTAACCTCTAACTAGCATTTAACCTAAAACCAGGCACTATTTCCCTGTGTGGATTTCTTTGTGGAAGTTTTATATGTGCACACGGAGGTGCAGGGGTTTCTATGGCAACTAAGGGTTTGCAGAGTATTCAAGAAACTCTGCAAGTTAAAATTAGCTTAGATTCTCATGCATAGATGATAAGGGCCCTGGGCTACACAAGTCTGTGCAAATTGTTTTTGGGAAATTTAGTGGAGGATGTTACAATCTAAACCCAATGCATGGGATATGGATATATCCCATATATGGATATATATGTCTATGGATAGAGCCACGGTAGATCTGGAGTGAATACAGAGAGCTGGCAGACTCTGGGCATCTGAGATAAATAGATTGGATGTTAAAATACATTTAAAAGAAAACCTAACTTTTAAATGTGTTAGGGAATGATGAAAAATCCATTCTGATTAATTGGAGTTAATGGAAATTAAATGGCTCAGGCACCTTCTTGTTTTCATTAAGTGAATTGTTCTTAAAAGAATCCCAGTTTGTTTCTGAATATCTTTTCCTTTCTGGGATGCACTGTAGGTTGACTTATTCAATAAAGAGACCTCCAAGAAAGCACAGATTTGTGTCCCCTGGGTCTTTGTTTAGAGTAAACATTTGTTTAAATAAATTCCTCTTATAATACTGTGGGATTTGTGGCAATTGGAGTAACACTATAATTAACTTGTTTGATCTGTGTCTGATCTTGCCTTACATCCCAATAAAGGAGAGTATTTAAAGGTAGCACAATGGTGACACTGTATTTATCAAATAGGACAGTTTGTAATTATACATCTTTGTCTTATCTTGCATGATGGGTTGTGCATCCTAATGTAGGACATGGTTTCACATTTTGCAGACACTATATCCTGAGGAAATTAGAGATACTCTTTGGGTGTTTCTCTGAACCAGGAGGTATGAAAAAGGTATATTCTTACTCCTACTACAGTCAGAAAGAGGTCTAACAAAGGTGTGTATTGTCTGGTCATTGCTTTAGGAGAATAAAATGTACAGTCAGTTATGTGTCATTGCCTGCTTTCTGTCTGAGCTACATTTTTTAAAAAATGTTTTTTTAATTTCTTACAATTTCAAAAAGAGTATAGGATAATGAATATACTCTCACTAAATCAGCTAGTTGATTGAAGATGCATAGGAGGAGGTACATGAAATGATGGAAGGAGAGGTGTTTCTCATTCTGATCTTATTATTTTGACAATTTCAATAAAGCATAAATTGCAAAAAGTAGAGTTCTTCAAAAATATTTTTTCTTCCACTGTGATGACTTCTGTATTGCTACAAAAATACATTCAATGAATGCTAGAAAAAAATACATCTGACAATAAAGCCACTGAGAATTAAGTGGTCATTGTCTATACAGATGCTCTTGTGTGGCTGGGGTTGAAAAGTGTTCTCACTCACAGACCTGCCTCCTGTTTCCTACAAACCCAGCAAAATAGCCCAACATCTCATTGAAAAGAACAAATTGTAGCAAGAGTTGTATGACACTCACAAGCATCCAGGCACTGAAAAACAAAGCCATGTTAAGATGCAGGAGGAAAAATATTCAAATAAGAAGAGAAGGCAGCTATTAGCCAAATGAGTGTTGCAGTTTCACATGCATATTCTGTATGATGTAGATCAATCTAACTCAGAGAGTCTGTACCTTATGTAAGAATGAGAAAAATTACAAAAGTGAAGCAATATCTTTGCATTGAAGAGAGGCTGAAAATACTGGCACTGAATATTTTAGCAAGAAGACAAGGATACATGATAAAAAATATCTTAAAAGCACATGTAAAAGGGAGACTTGTCAGGACTATTCTTGCTGCAAGATAGTGAAAGAACAAGAAGATAATTTACTATTTAATTTTCCCCTTTCCAGCTCAGCACAGGAAAAGCAGCTTTGTGGGAGTTGCTGCCTAGCTTCTT
Source organism: Promerops cafer (assembly GCA_013398275.1). Lineage (NCBI taxonomy): Eukaryota > Metazoa > Chordata > Aves > Passeriformes > Nectariniidae > Promerops > Promerops cafer. Next base: position 732,626 of record VZSE01013056.1, on the reverse strand, counting down.
ACTCCTTGCCTATCAGTATCTCATGCTCTGTTGTGGGTGATTAAGAATTGTAGCAGACGATTGACAATAGTGCATTGTCAATAAGTAGAGTTTTCTATCCTCTTAAAGTTACACAGGAGCCAGGGTAAACCCCTCTGTAGAAACTGGAGAAAACAGGGCATCAGTCCTGACCAAATCTCAGTCTGATCCATTAGGATTGCACAGATACACACTGGCATGCTGTTTCTATAGCTTAAATATCAATTTATAGCATGTTTTTCTATCTTGTTACATATTTGGTATACAGAAACACAGGGTGCTGTTTATTAGGAAGAATTGGGATGGCCTGCAGCAAAAAGCTGTGTATTACAGTGAGCTGTTAGAGAAACTGCTGCTATTGGAGAAAATAGGTGATTCTATTAGCTGTGCACTCATGCAGTATTTTTCAATTTTAAGTACTCATTCTAAAGAAAAAGATGGTTTTGGCACAAAGTTATTTTCAGCAAGCTGTAACTTGGCCAGATCTAAACTGATTTTCTCAACACATTCATATAATTTTCCTCTCTGAGGGATATTTTGCTAAGCTATTTTCTAGCCAAGCAATTGCGGAACTGCATCTATTTAAAAGCACACACATGTACACACACACACACACACACAAATGATTATGTTTCTTTACTCATTCAAGATCCAAAATTGCTTCATCATGGGCTACAGCGACCGGCATCCAACAGGCAAAAATTTTCTGGAAGGAATAAAGGGAAAAAGGAAAAACTAATGGGAGCAGTTCAGCATCTCTCTGAAAATTTTTACAGCTAGAATGTTGCTAGTAAAAATGAAGAAAAGCACAACTGGCCATTTTTTCCCCACAAATACAGGTTTTTTCAACACGAAGCAGCAAAGAGACTTGTGGATTTTACCCTATAATAGACCCATCTGAGTACAATTAATGACCTTTCACAAGTTGTATAAGGGATCAGAACATTACAGACATTGGAATAAGAGTATCCTATGCAAACCACATCCAATGCTATTTTAGACCATTGTACTTGAAACAGCCTGCTTGCTTTGGCAAACAAAGCCCACGAGGATCTTTTCCTTGTCATATTGCATACAGGAAGTGAATGGCAGCTAAATCCTAGCAATTATGACAATTATATCTTTATCTTAAAGGGTGACCATAGAAGTATGCAATCTGCAAGGCAGTCATAAAGCAACTGCCATCTACATTAATAATAATAATAATTGGAGATTAAATAGGATGTGACCTGCAGCAAGAAAAATGCGAGTGACATGGGGAAAGTTTCCATGGGAACAACATAAAAAATTCTAAAATATCTCTGTGTTCAGTGAGAAAAAATTTGGTCAGACATAAGCTTGTCTCACAGCAGAGTGCCTTTCACAGCTAATGGGCTCACTGAATAGGTGCTGCCCAAACCCTGTTAGCATCACTGCTTATGTTTAACCTACATGTCTGCTGTCTCTGCCTTCCCTCCAGCAGCTCTTACAGCATCTGCTGTGCAAGCAGCAGGCAGAGCACACATAGACCAAGCAGGCACATGAAAGAATCCATTACTTATTCAGGGGGGTTTCATATCTGGTATCAATCAGCTATTTTGAAATAAATGTTCCTGGGCAAGATCCTAGTCTTGTCTACATCTCTGAGCAGTAGTGAAATGTCTAGTTGTATGCTCTGAAATGTATAAATCTGCATAAATGTTGTAAACATCCTTGGTTTTGCCAAACCCTGGTATTTCTTCACAGAACAACTGCAGCAGAAACAGTGCAAAGAATCTGAACACCCATTTTCCTGGCTGGGCTTCAAGTGCTTTATGTTGTCTTCCTTTCATACTTGTTGACTTTTAAATTTTGGATAGATTTTTGTTTCTTGCTTTTTGGCTTCATATGTTTTCCAGGCTCTTCACCTGGGTCTCGTCTCCTATTCCCCAGCTATTGTTTCTATCTTTCTTAGCATCCCTCTGAGCTTAATTTTTGTTCCCATTGTTTTGTAGGCAGCTCATGGACATTAGTGCACGGTTACATTAGTGACCTTAGAATGTGTAGAGGGAAGGTTTCCATCACAGTCTGGGTAGCACACAAACTCAAGGTTTCACACAGAGTGAAAATACCCTTTTTCCACAGCTCTTTTCACTAACATGAATCACATCCTAGGAATCATCTAAATTTTCCCTCTCTTTTACTTCGCTCATATTTGTGCCCTGAAAAAAAGTCTAGGTTTTTTCTCTAGAAAAGGCAAAAAAAGGTCGCTCTTAAATCTGGCATCTCCTGATCTCTCTATACTTGTGATTTTGCTGTTTCAGTCTCCTAATCTTTTTAATACCACCCCACCCATCAGCATCCATCTCAGGTCCTGAAGCTGTGTGTTTTGCTTCCACAACACTAGCCCTTTTTGGAGTTACTTCCCATGACTGCTTATTGAGCTACTTGTTGACTTAAATCTCCTCGTTTTCTGGGCTTTAAATACCAAAAAGACTGCATACTCTCATGATGTATCAATTATTAAAAGAGTTGGCATAGCTGCAGCCAAAGTCACTCCCAGACAAGCTATTCCCTGTGGATAGAGTATCTTCCTTTGCATGTTAAAAGGAAGAATTGTCTTGTGAGGTTTGGCACTAGGGTTTTTTCAGGAAGATCTGGTGACTCTGGATGTATCACCTAAAAATCTGAGGCCTCTAGTGAGGGCCATACTTCATCATCATCATCATTGAATTTTTTGGCTTGGAAGGGACCTTAAAGATCATCTAGTTCCAACTCCCTGCCGTGGGCAAGGACACCTTCCGCTAGCCCAGGTTGCTCAAAGCCCCATCCAAACTGGCCTCGAACACCTGGGACATCCACAACGTCTGTGGTAACCTGCTCTGGTGCCTCACTGCACTCTCTCCCCTCTTTTGCTTTAAAACCATTCACTCTTGTCCTTTCACTATCTGCCCATGTAAAAGGCTTTTTATAAGTCCCCTTTAGGTGCTGGAAAGCAGCTCTGAGGTGTCCCTGGACCCTTCTCTTCTTCAGGCTCAACAGTCCCAGCTATCTCAGTTTGTCTTCACAGGCGAGTGCTCCAGCTCTCTGATCATCTTCATGCTCCTGCTCTGGACTTTTCATGTCCTGCACACAGGTCCACATTCCTCTCTTATGTTGGGAACACAAAGCAGATGCAGCACTGCAGGCAAGGTCCCACCAGAGTGGAGAAGAGGGAAAGAATCGCTTTTCTCAACCTGAGAGTTACTGCTCTTCTGATACTGTCCCTGTCTGGCTTCTGCCACCCCTGCCCTGGCTCAGGACCCCATGTCAGACCCTTGGGGCCATCAGGCCCTTCCCCAGTGATGCCACAGCAGTGCCAGGTCTGTCCTGGGGGACCTCAGGGAGCTGTCAGCCCTTGCTGCTCCAGGCAGACTCCTTCAAAGGCCCCGTTCCCTAAACAGTATCAAGTGTCTACCCTCTCCAAATCAGCTGTCTAAAGTTGCAACCCATTAAAGACTCATCACCATCAATATTTTCTTCCATTTTAATCTTAGCCTTTTGGAATAGGAGTTGCATTTTTTATTGTTTCTACAAAGCAGTTTAAATAATGAGTGTAAAATTTGTTCTAGCCCTGAGTATTTAAAGGATAAGAGGAGATACTATATTCCTCCTTGCTGCTGGTATAGAGATAAGCAGATTCCCTAAAGGAAGGTCACTGCTCCCTCTGGGGACTGTAATCCTTTCACCTGCATTTGGCACTCAGTGCTCTGGGCTGAGGACTGCAACCCAAGGTCCTGATCCAACATTTAGCACTTAGCAGTTTCATTTCATTTCACTTCCAGACACAGAAGTCCAGAGGAATGGAAATCTCAGCTGAATCATGTAATGGGTGTGTTCTTTGGGACATCTATTTTAAGATGGCTGATAATGAGGTAAGGAAAGACATCCATTGATCTTGCACAACAGTTCAACGTTTTTGGGTGGTTAAATAAGTAAAAGATGGACATGTACCAGTGCTTGGGGGATTTATATGATGTGCCTACACTGTTCACTGTGAACGTAAACTCTGGTCCAACCCTATGTGCCAGCTGTCCACTTTGCTCAGGCCTCAGCCATATTTCACAGGGGTAGAAAAGTGGCTTTCAGGAACTACTGGAGAAAACTTGTATTCACACTAGTCCTGAGTGTGTATTTATTCACAGTGTAATACTCCACTATTTACCCAGCAACAAAAATATTATGGATCTGCATTTCACAATGCTGGGTGTCCATCAGTTATCAACATACTATTTCACTGAGAAAGTAATGATGAATTCAGCATCCCTGGCATTCATTTTTTGAGAGATTTTATAAATATTAATAAATGCAGTTATAATCCAGTGAAGAAAACCTAACTTTATCTCCTTTTTATCACTTTAAAGCACATGCCAGACCATAGCATTTGAATGTGCATACAGCATGGTATGTACTCACTCATTTCCTTACACCTGCAGTATTTACAGTATTTTCTTGGCCTCTTTGCTATGAGATACACATTTCTATCCAAGTAATATCTTTCTATTTCTGAATGTCAGAGATGCTCTGAGATTATTACTGCTCTGGAACATGTGATAATTTACAGACATTTCTACCTTTGGCTTCCATCCAGTCCAATAAGAGAAAAACCTCCAACAAAGAAAAAAACAGCTAAAGCTGCAGTGTCTCAACCCTGGTTACAAAGCAGAAAGTTGTGGCCAGTAGTGGGTGATGCCAGTCAATTCATTATTTTCTTTAGCTTTTTTTTACCATTTTATGATGGCTGGTTGAATAAATATTTAGGATTAATTCAACAGAGAGCATTGGGAAGTTCTGGAGACTCTTGCACAACTAATGTGTTCCATCGAGCCCATTTCAGTATGTTTCCTTTTTTTCATACTGGTTTGAAGCATTTGTACAAAATGTAGCATAAGATAACTCTCCCAAGAACTTCCCAGGGTAAATATTAAGATTATGTAACAACTGAAATGCTCAGCAAGTTTTTCAAAAAGAATACAGACTAGACAAGAGATTTAACTTCATGCATACCCAAAATTCTGATTTTATAGCTCTCCTCCTCAAAAAGGATCTAGGTTGTGGAATTATTCAGTGAGCATAAAGAGAGATAGACGTACCTTAATGCCTCTTGGGAACCAACAGGAACGTGCTTAAAATCCTCACCTAGAGCTCAAGTATCTGACTCAAGACCTGAGGAAGTTTCCTCCCTACCTCTGGCATCCAGAACACGGAGTCCACCCTGGTGATCAGGCCTTCACACCTCATCCTGGGAAGAATGATCAGGTTCCAGCCTTTTCAAATCAACAGTCAGTGTGGTTACAGGTGATGTTACCACCACACCTATTTTGTGTGTAATAGCCCACAAGTCTGCCCAGATGGCCAGCATATATGGGATCAAGCTTCAATTCCCTCTTCCATCTGTAGGGAGTCACTGAAGTCCAGCCATTCCATGTGTGCTCCTGGCTACCCTGTGTGCAGAGAGTGATGCAAGATTCATCAGGGCAGAAGGCAAGGATACAACAAAGGAGCATGACTTAAACATGAGAATTTGGAACTAAACCCCAAAGGAATGGATCTTGTTTCTGGTACGGCTGGGAATGGCCATCAGCCCACAGCTCTTTATCCAGCTATCCCAGCTCAGTCCATAATCACTCTCCCGGCTGTTGCACTTGCATTTGTTTTTCAGAGTTTTTCACTTGTGATAAGGTGATTATTGTGTTGCAAAGCAAATTAAAATTCTTCAAAATCTACAGTATTAAGCCAATAAGAGATGTCAACTTATAGAAAATACGGGATCACAATGGAGAAATTAATGAAATGTCTTTTTGTAATTAAAAGGTGGACAATCATGGACATGTGTCTTATTATTTCTGCCAAATATGCAGAGAGTGCAGAAAAAATGAAAGGTCATCTACATCAGATGCATAATAGTTAACACAAGAATGTAAAGCTTACTAGTATTTGACAGAATGAATTGTTCTGATATCTTTGCAGCAAAACTGTCTTTAAGCAAGGTGTAGCTAATAATAGAGTTCTGGAAAGCAAAAATTTAAAAAATCACATTTCTTGAATACCTCAGCAGTATAACTAAAGATAAAAACTGACTTTGTGTGTCTTAACAACCCAATGCTCATAACAATGATAGAGGCCAATAATTAATTCATCTATTCATATATCCATCTGGAATTATCAATATTAAGCAGTACTAATATGTGGCTAGAACTAATTTAATTTATAAGGAATGAACAGCACAGTGTGAGAATCTGAGCACTGGTGATTGTAAAACTCCATCTGTTGGACGGATAAGTCAGTTCACTAATCCAGTTGCCACAGGAAAGTTATTTGTGCCTCTTCACACTGGAAAAAAATTCTCAGTTTAGATAATTTCCTTGCAATGAAGCTCTGCTTTTCTTGGACTCACTTATGCCAGTTTTGATGAAAGCCCATTTATCTGGTATAATTGTATATATATATATATATGTATACACTAAAACTTTTCCAGTATAAAAATGTCACAAGAAATCCCACACTCTGTCATTATTATGCCAGGAAAGGCTTCTCCAATACAGACCTGAACTCATCCTAAAAAAAGTTTTCCACAGGCGGCATTAAATGAGATTACGGAGGAGGCTTAAAGACACAGATAACTTGAAAACAGCAAATTTCCTGAAAAAACCTATTGAAGTTTCACAGAACCAGAGGACGCTGTGTGTCAAATTTGAGCTGCATTACCTTGAAAACTGTATTCAGTGCCCTGGAGTATTATTCTCAATTACATCAAAGCACCTGCAATACTCTGAGAAATGTCCTAGAGCTACAGGAGACAGCCTGACTGACAGTGAATGTAGAAAAGGTTCTCTCCTGTATTTATATGCTGACTGTGTCAAGCAGTTTTGCTGGTATTTCTGTGCTCCAGGACTGCTAAGCAGTTCAGCTGGAATGCTGGAAGTAAGTATATTTATGAAATATCCACTTGAGACAGTAATCAAATGGTGGAACAAGTTGTCCATCCTTGGAGATAACAAAACTTGACAGGTCTTCAGCACCTGTGGTTAGCCCTCCTCTGGGGACTGAGGACCTCCAGAAACCCCTGTAAAGCTGAACTAGTGTATGAGTCTCTGTCACACCTTTGGTAAACTCACTGTACCCCAACACAAGCAGGGCGTTGGTGCTCTTCTGTCCAGTACCTTAACTATTTTAAGATTTGGCTCAAGAGAGACCTAAAATGATCCTTCAAATTGCTAACACAAATCTAAATAGCCTTAACAATTCAAACATAACCCTCTGTCTCAAATACTGAGTATAGTACAGAATAGAGTGCTGCTCACACGTACCTGTGTTTTCCAGATGGATTCACAAGGGCTTGGGAGATATTGTGCTCCTGTAAAGTCATCTGATTATCCTCAAAACTTCTAATTCCAGGCAAGCAGCTACTTGCTCACCCTTTCTCACCACCTGTTTTTATTCTTAGGCTGGAAAGACCTTGGTTAGGAGAGACAAGGTAGTTCATTTTCCATGCCCAATTAGTTCTTGATTTTCTTACAAAGCTTCCAGAAGGGAGAGTGATTTTGCAGTGGGGTTTTTGTCTGCCAAGGATTGGCCTGGAATCATTAATTTATTTCACATGGACAGTTCCTCTCCTGTCTCTAGCAGACAGGAGATAGTAACTACTTTTATTTGCTTCTGAGTAAGGCTGAGTGCTGACCTAGAAGAGGCAGAAGTCCTCTCCCATGGCTAATCCTCTGGACCACTGCCTCCCCCTTGAACATGCATCTTCCCTTTAACTATTTAAAGTATGCTGTAAATCTTTGCAGCAACTGGCTGCTTTCCAGAGTGGCTGCAGCATGCAATGCAGTCTGCACAACCCAGGCAAGATCTCAAGTTTTGTGAAGAAATACGTTTGATGTTTCAGAATGTTGTAGTGAGGTTATTTTTATTCCCATTTTTTTCAAAGGTAAGAAATCTTGAGGTACTTTACAAGAAGTTTTACTGTTACAAGTATTTAATTTAACCTTACATACAAAAATGTAACCAAAAGACACCCAGGAAGTATAGCATCTTTGGGTAATATGACTTACCAGGTTTGTTGTACATAGAGCCCACAGGTGGCAAAAAAATGAGAATTAAAAAAGGTAGTAACAACAGTTGTCTTGGGCAATCCAGCTATAGGACATAACAAAAATAAATGAGAAAGCAACAAAACAAGTTCTGTGACATTTGCAGGAGTGAGTGACTAATTTACACATGACAACAGGAAATATCTAATCATAACTGATGAGATGCAGTTCAGGGAATTGCATCTGTAACATGGGAGACAGAGAATCTTATACCACTACATAATCAACATGGATTTATTTATAGGCATGCCACCTTCCTCCTTCAGTGAGTTGCAGTAAAAGATTTGCTGATCTTTTTTAAAGTCAACCATTAAAACATGAATCAAGATGAAAAGATGGTAAACACTTTTCTGCTCAGCCTCTATCTTTTGTTTCGTTTCTTAAGAAAAGCTTTTCATGTAGTTTTCCAGAAGAAATATCTTCCAGATATCACTGTAAAATATTTTTTTTTCTGAATCCATGTGGTCTGGTATGTCTCTTAAACATTGCTCTTAAACTGAGCACTTGATTCCTCACACTCTTGCAGCAGAAACAGCTACTTACAACCACATAAGCTAGATGGAAAATAACAATCAAATCACTTGTTCATGGTAGTGAAAGTCCTTCTCACATTTATTCTCAAGGGCAAGAGAGGGAGTAATGAGGCCCAGAAACCCCAAATGCTAACAAACACAGGTTCCAAGGTGTTCTGAAGATGTAGAAGTGGAAATTCTACTTGAACAAACAGTACAGTCACACTGAGAAGTTCTGGAGTCTCTGCCCTTGGAGACACTCTCGCCCCAGCCTGCTAAGGCCCTAAGCAACCTGCTCTGGCCCTGCAATATGATTCTGCATTGAGAAGAGGCTGGACCAGGTGGTATCCCTGGATCATTCCTGGACTAAATTCATCTATGCTTCTACATTTTTGGGTTCTTTTCTAACATCTAGTCTGTGAGGTGATCTTTGAGAATCCATTAGATCTCATTTTTTTAGGCTCTAAGAATCCACATCCATTTAATTGTTTTCCCTACTGAAACCAGTTCAAAAATTTGATCATCCCTACTGACCATGGTTTGTATCACAGCAGTTTGATGGTTTCTGCTTTGTTCACTATTGTTTTCCTAATTTCTCCTAACATGCAGTGTGCTTTTTGCCCAGTACTGAGCACTAAGGCATGTTTTCATATCTCTGCCTACCACAGCTGACATATAACTTTCTAGAACAGTAGAAGCCACCATAAATTTAGGACTACTTGTTCACTGACTATTATTTCCTCTTTATTTATATGGAATTTCACCTGCTGTTTTGTGAAAAGCTTACTAGGTATTTTGAGAACTTCCAACAATTTATACCATTAGCTTTCACTGAATCATGGAATTACAGAACTGCAGAACCACAGAACTGTTAGGGTTGGAAGGTACCTCTGGAGATCATCCAGACCAAACCCCCTGCCAAGGCAGGGTCACCTAGAGCAGGTGACACAGAAACACCTCCAGGTGGGTTTTGAATGTCTCCAGAGAAGGGGACTCCAGGACCTCCCTGGAGAGCCTGTTCAGTGCTGTGCCACCCTCAATGTAAACAAGTTCTTCCTCATGTTCAGGTGGATCTTCTTGTGGTTTGGTTTATGGCCACCGTTTCTCATCCTGTAATTGGGCACCATTGAAAAGAGTCTTGCACCAACATCTTGGCACCTGCATTTGAACTGTATCTGTGTATCAATGAAATCCCCTCTCACTCTTCTCATCTCTAGACTAGACAGGTCCAGCTCCTGCAGTCTCTTCTCATAAGAGAGATGCTCCAGACTTCCTATTGCCTTTATGGCCCTCCAGTGGATCTTTTCCAGTAGCTCCTTGTTTTTCTTGAACTGTGGAGACCAGAATTGAGCACAATACTCCAGCTGTGGCCTCACTAGGGCAGAGCAGAGGGGGACGATCACCTCCCTTGACCTGTTGGCCACACTCTTTCTGATGCACCCCAGGATACTTGGCCCTCCTGGACACAAGGGCACACTGCCAGCTCAATTTTTATTGCTTGGATAAATTTCAAATTTTCATTTCTATTGCTCAGGTAACTTCCTTTATCGGCAGATGTTACGTGTCCATTATACACCTGCCTTCCAGATCACATTTATGAATATTTTGAATGGCACAGGCTTTTGTACAAGTCTCTGTGGGACTTCACTAATAAGCTTCCCTGTGCTTTGAAAATTATCATGAAATTTGCCCTTTGATTTCTTCTTTGTGGTTTTCATTTTTGCAGCACACTATTCAGAAGTTGCCCCTTGTGGTATAATTTTGGGTTCACTGGGAGAAAACAAAAGGAATAACATTGAAAATTTTCTGTGGTTCTTAGTTTTTTCTCAATGAATTCCTGTTCAGAACATTTTTTGCAACTCAGTAGCTCTGCTGAGGTCAATAATCAGGTGTAATTGGAAGTGCAAAATCAGTGCAATGAAATTGCAGACCATAATTATATAGATTTAAATACTTACAAGCTTCTAATATCATACCTCAATTATTTAATTCTTGTGTTATTATTATATATTTATGTCCTTTATATTTCTCGTAAGAGAGAAAATAGCAATTTTTAAAATTTAGAACAGTTCTTTTGATACAGAACATGTCTTGAAAATGAAAATACATATTCTAAATGTCATCAATCTTATATAGAGGTCTGTGTGTACCAGTTTTCTGTGGTCTTAATACCACACTTTGTCGAATCACAACTTTCATTTCAAAATTAACAGAGCACTCTACTGTCCCCATCACAGAGTGTTCAGGTATTCCTTAAGTAAGCATGAAACTATATAGTGATGCCCTGATCTGTGAAAATCCTGAAATTACTTTGGCAAAATCTGAGGACTTTGCCATTTTAGAAAAAATCTTACAGAATCCTCATGGCCATCAACAGTATGAAATAGCTTTTTTCCCCCCCTTACTCCCCAAAAATCAGAATTTGCGCCATAGAATTTGCTATTTTGTATAACCAAGTAGCCATATATGCATATTTCTTTCCTTTCCCACCCTGTCAGGATCTCTCATCCTCTGCTTTCTGGATGGGGGAGGAACCTTGGGTCCAGGCAGCTGGAGCTCGACTGGGCTGAGGATAGGAGGCAGGATGCTGAGTCTGGGCAGGGAAGGCAGGCAGAGAGGTGGGGAGAGATGGACCAAGCCTGGTCAATGTCTCAAGTAACCATACACTAATTTTATTTTTATGAGTATTTTTACCTATGAACCAGTGTTGTGATGCACATGTGCTGGTGTAAGAGAGGGAAAACCTGATCCCATTTCAGATATTTTCTTACTGGTATCATGATCTTTTTCAAAGGGTATTTGATGAAAATAAAATAAATTATGCTTGCTGCAGTATTTAGAGATAAATATCAACAGAACTAAGCACCATCATGTCAACAATTACAAAAATTTGTGTAATTTTGGCCAGAAAAGAATCTTAATATATTTAGAGTTATTAGAAGAGAGAACAATATAAAAGAATATTATCAAGACTCATTAAACTCTAACTGAAAATACTTCTAAATTTTGAGTGGTGTTTTGTTTTGTTTTTAGTTACATGAAATTTGGATCCAGCTCTTGGTAATAGTATTTTTATTATAAATGAGGAAATTTTCACTACATTTTATAATCAACAAATAACTAATAAATAACAGCAGAGCCCATTTCTGATCTTACTTTCGTTTTTGAGAGTGGGTGTGATCAGTAGATGGACACAGATGTATGTTAAGTGAGGTCAGAGTCATAATCTCTGCTGAAACACAACAGTGTTCATGGCAATATTAGCATAGTTACACTTGAAACCTGCTTAACTTTTCACTTTCTCTGCTGTTCCACTAGAAAATAAATTCTCCTGTATTTAGGATAATCTGAAACACTGACTGTAACATTTGGGGATAACTGCTGTCTGACGCCCCTGGAGACAGCATACAAATCTTCTGACCTATAAAGAAATAAAAATAGGAATGATGCCAAAATGTAGACTTTCATCCAAAGGTAATGGGAACTGCAAGCCTCATCCACAGCAACAATTATTATGGCAAGGGGACATAGAGCTAAGGTGGAAGTTTGTCTGGCTTCATATAGAGACCATCTCTATTCGTGCTCCAAGAGCCCTCCTGAGGGATTTGTTGAATTTTGTAGTCTACATTGGACAGCCTAGGTGTTCACAAATTGGCTGCAGAGCCATTACAGTGAGGTTCACCTGGAAAGAGGATTGTGCTGAGGAGATGAGAATCTGGCCCCAAGAATTCCCAGGTTTCTTTGAATGACCTCTACTAGAAAGAAGCTGTTTGGTCTTTATGCAAAAAGGCATCTGACAGCTTGGAAAGAAAAGCTGTTTTTCTTCCCATGCCAAAATTCACAAAATTTTGGACAGAAAAGTACATTTTTATGATGAAGGTAAGAATTTATTGGATAATAGATTATTTGTTAAATTCCAATGATGTGTTGGAACCTGACAAGGATTATAGTTTTGCTGTCAATTCAATTACCCTACACTTGAGGAAGCTGGTTTAATTATTTGTTGCTGGTTTAATTAAAAGGCGCTTAAGTCAGTGCAAGTTTTGCCCCTGATGTCAGTGAGATCAGTCCCAGGACCAAGTTTCCTTAACTCTTGGCATGATTAATAAAGAGCAGGGCTTTCAGAAATTCACAACCACACAGTTAATCTTGAGCTGAGAGAGCCAAACACAAGGTAACAACAAACTCACTCATGTTGAGAGTGTGGTATGTGCTTATCCTGGGGTGTGGTAAACTCCAGGGACAGCAGTGAAAGTCCAGCTGCAGCCACCTTGCTGCAAACCTTTTCATCACAGAGAGCAAGCTTTAGAGCTGCAAGAGAAGCTGGGTCCACCCATTTGCTATTTCTCTCCAATTCAGCCACATTCTCAGAGACAGCTGTATGAATATCTGCTCTCCAACTCAAGCTACACAGAAGAACAGGAGTATGGAATGAATATGGAATCAGATATTTGAGGAATAGAATGTGAAATCAGGTGTGTAAGCACACCTCCACATGCTGGAAAGGTGATGACATTCCCACATAGCTTATTTTCAGGAGATAGTATTTGAACAAAGTCACCACTGTTTAATTAATCCCCTTCCAAAAGATGAGCAGTTAGTGTTTAGATGATGAGTCCCTGAGCCAGTGGCTAAAAAGCAATCACTACACACTGTTTTTCTGAAAAAACTATACTGGCCCAATTCATAAGAAGAGAAAACTATGAAGTGACATAGAGTGACATCAAAATAGTCAGATCAGCTGAACATGAGTGTTACTTGGATGGGGACTGTCTCTGTGACAGCAAGATACATACTCCATCTATCCCAGTTTACATTTTCTTGAAATGGGAATAATATTGGCGAGAGCGTGGGTCTATTAAATCTGCTACCACTAGTTTGTCAGTTAATATTTTTCTGGGTCTTTCAAGGTGATGTGATAATTATTAGCAGAACACCTAATCAGGAATTTCATCACAGATTGAGAGTTTTCCTTCAAGATGAAGACATCAAAATTCACACAGAACACCCAGGGGCTATAAGTCTTCTAAAGAATTTTTCTTTTGCCCACAAACCGAATAGTAAATGTTTTCCCAATTTTAGTTACATACTGTCTCCCATGTTTTATTTCAGTAAAAATGTCTTTTGAAGATCCTGTATTGGGAAAATACTCCAGACATAAAAGAAGTTCCATCCTTGAGAATTGCTGCAATGAAATGCAAGCAAAATTAGATTATAGATTGCCCAGAAACAGAGTATATGTTCTCCAAATTTCTCTGAACAAGACTCCCTCTCTAGGAGAGGATGATGTGTGTGTGAATAACCCCAGACACGATGGATGGCAGACATCTTCACCCCATGTACCAAAAAATATTGCTAACTTACTGTAAGGTGGTACTAATTAATTCCATATCTAACTATGGAATGTTTTTTCTTCCTTACTACTGCCTCAAATAAATTGGCAATACTAAGCAGTCTCAAAGGCAAAGGAAATGCCACAGCTTATAGACAACAAAAGAGATGGTTTGGCACCTGGCTCTTTTCCATTCCTTCACAAAGCTTCTGTTGTTCTTTCTAAGCCCTGGGTGCTCTCTGTTGCTCCTTCACACGCCACATTCCCCTTTGTTATAGCTTCAAGTGACTTCCACGTACTGCTCTTCCTCCAGCCCCTCGTAGACTCCTCCCATGCCCTGTTGGGTACATTGGATGCCACAATGGAAATATCTGCATGGGGGAAGGGTTCTCCAGACACTTATCAGACAGCAGAGATTATTGCATTTCCTGTATTCCGCACTTTGAAAAATCTGGAAATTCAGGGTGTTATTAACCAGAATATCAGTAGTCTAGAGAAGATGAAACCTTACAAATGTGATGTATAAGAACAACCTAGCATACTTGTCCATAAATACATGAATTTTGACTGTGGTTCCTATCAGGACCTTCTGCCTTTTTATTATCTGTTCCTTAACCTTTGCATGCATACAGATTTTAGTTTCTCTCTCTCTTTTTGCATCCAGGTGAACAAATATGAATAAATGTCTTTGTGTGTCCAAGCATATGTAATAGTCCCTTTGGAAAGGGAGTGCTTTATCAATGACAACAGAACAGGAGTCTGCTTAATAATGCCTATATGTATGCCTTGGAGGTTAGAATCTAAGCAATGAAAACCCTTTTACATAACCTGTTTTATTCAGAAAAACCAACTGGGACCTCAACAGTCAGGCTTCTCCCGAGGTCACCTGATGAGTTAATCAGTGAGAAATGGAAATACCTTCTTTATAGGACAGGGATTCCCTTCTTCTCAGAGCTTTTAGTCTTAACACCATGTCAGGGCCACCAGCTTCCTCACACCTCGTTGTACATATAATTCATTTCCCTGCCTGGCTGAACAGCAGATGCCACCATTCAGAGACTGGCTTTGCTGAACTCACATTTTCTGAATCTCCCTGCCTTCATGCTGGTGAAAGAAGCAACCTTTAATTTGCTCTCTTGGCTTCTTTATATTCAGCTGGCTCCAGAGGTCCGCCCTCAGAGCCCACCAGGACACACAGGTCTGTCCAGCCTCCACCTCCTTCCCTTGGAAAGCTTAAAGCCAGCCCAGCAGCCTGCACCTCCCTCTCTGCGGGGTCCTGGTGGGGCAGGAGCAGCTGTCTGCACCCAGTGCAGCACTCCTGTGCTGGACTAATGAGAGGGAAGCAGGCAGTGTGACGATATACCCCGCGTATTCACATGAGAGAAGTGAAGAAATCCAGCAGTGAAGATGAAAAGCCACTGGTAAGAGAACAAGTGGGATTTAGAGACATCTGTAAATAAGAGATTAGAACAGGGAAAGCTGTCCTTGCCAGCATTATATGAGGAGACTACGATAGAAAGAGCTTTATTGACATGTTTTATTATCAAGCAAAAGTAAAACGTTGTCATGTAAAGAAATTATCTTGCCAAAGAGATTGTCTTGTCAAATCTTTTAGCAAATCCTTAACTTGTATTTTATATGTTTAATATGCATGGTTTAGAGGAGAAATTTAATAACAAAACCTGTCAGAAACTATAGATTCATACTGGAGTTTTCTTTCTGTTTACAGGAAAATTACAGCTTTCTTTTACTTGTGTAGTTTTCTGTGGTCTTTCATCTCAGCCACCATCCAGCACCAATCAAGTAAGGAGACAGATTTTTATCTACATTTTATCTTTGTGTAATTTTGAATATCAAAAGAAGTATTCTGTGTTTATTCAAAACTGAAATCCTCTGTTACTAGCCATCACACAAAGTGAGAGCTGTCTATGTGCATTTATGTATAGATGGATGGATAGAAGGCTGTATATGAAAAACAGGAAAAAAGCAAGAGATGTGTGTGTTGCTTTAAATTTGCTTTTAGATGTATTTTAAAGGTAAGGATTAAAATCTGGATCTAGATGGTAAATACAGGACACAAGCCTTCCCTGTCTTTCAGTGCTTCTAGTTAGATATTCTTCTGCTACATGTGGCAATAAACTGGTTCTACTTTATTTGCTGGGCATAAAATGTAAATGGCTGGATGTCAGCCATGTGTCTCATCAAAGAATATAGAATGAGGTCTTTTCTAAGGTGTAACATGTGAACCTGAATGTTCTCTTTAAGCCTATGTTGTCAGAAGGAAACCCACATTTAGGGTTGAGCCTTGGCAGCACACAAGAGGCTCTCTGTAGGTTAGAAATGTTTCTCCTTCCAACTTCCACTCTTCATTCTTCCCTCCCCACACTCTGCTAACAGTTTCCAGATTGACCTGGTACTGGACTTGTACATGGCTCTTAAACTCTTCAAATACATGCCTATTTTTCCCTCCTCCTTCTTGAATTCTGGGTATCTTGTAGGTCTTACGATCATGACAAGATTTTTTGACAAATAATATTCTGAAAAATTGGATTTTTAGATTTAGTTTCCTCAAACTTCTTCTACGTTCTTATTTGGGTAAACAAAAAAGGTCTGTAAGGTCTTCTTACCACCACCCTGCATTTCATGAATGCTCATTTTCTGATCAAATCTGGCACAGAGGAAAGTGGGAAAGCTAGAATACCAGAGAGGATGGAAAAGGTGCCAACTGATTCACAAAAACTTCTTTAGTTGGCATGAGGTTTGTTTAAGTTTCCTTGGGAGCTGGGAGACTGTTGATTTAGGCAACTAGCCTTTTTTTTTTTTAAGTTTGCTTGAACCACAAGAAGTTACAACCCAAACCTCCTTACACAGCAGGCCTTCTTAAACTATTACTATTTCTCAACAGCTCTGCAAAAGAAGAATTATTATAACACTGTCATTTAAAGGCTTGGAAAAAAAAATCAAATAGCATATCAACTCACTGTTTTTAATTTGGAGCTCTCTAGAAAAAGATTATTATTTTCTTATACCTCTTTACTGAGTACAGTTTAAATTACTATATAACTCTAATTATTATTATTTATAGCTCTGTTTAATTACTAACAATTTTACGGTTGCTTCAGTTAATTTTATAAGGTGATCTGTGGCAATGTGCAGGCACATGGTTAGTAAATCCACTTTTTTTGCAGGACTACCAGTTATTCTGGGGACCAGTCACAGAATTGATATCTGCCCAACAATCAGGATTGGCCAAGATGACTTACCAGGCAAGTAGCATCCTGATTGTTTCAGGAAAAAGCTGCTGTTCAAAAAATATATCAGGTTTTATTTAGCTCTGTGACAGCACAATTCTCAAATTAAAATGAAAGTTACATTATGGATATGTATATTTTTTTCTTGCAGGCTTTGACCTGATTTCTCAATTTCAAATAGAAAAAGCTGCTTCCCAAGGAATTATTGAGAGAGTAGTGGGATCCACTTCTCTACAAGTAGCTTATAAATTGGGAGCCAATGTAGACTTCAGGATACCAACCAGGTAATGCCTTCCTTGTTTGGCAGTAAAATATAGATATTTTGCAATCTTATTTTTTAAGTGGTAGATCTCCCACCAGCTAGATCACCTAATTTGAAAAGTTTTCAGAAGGGGAAAGAGGAATTGAACTTTTTTTTTTTTTTTTTTTCATTGCCACCACCAGATCAGACTGATTCTGTAGCAGCAATTTCAGGGACTTCCACTTTCCTCTAACCAATGATATTGCTCAGAGTGCCTCAAGATTTGCTGATACTAAGGGATTCACCACTAGAAAGTAATGGCAGAAGTTGCTGATAACTTGAAATAGGGAGGCAAAGAAAATGTAACAGGAGGAGAGGGAAGAAAGTTTTCTTTAAATATTGACACAAAAGGATCTTTCTGATCGTGTGAGGATTGCAGAGAAAAGGTAGGAAAACAACTCACTGATTCTAAGGTAAGGGTTTTTTTTCACTGTATGTTTGCTTTAGGTAACAGGTACATGAATGTTCCTGGCTGATTTATGGTCATTTAATCTATAAAAGTTGAAAATTATTATTTAGCATGTTACAGTGAATTTGTGCTAGAAGTCAGGATTTAGGAATCTAATTGTGTCTGTGCTTTACAGGCCAGACTTGATGCTGGTGAAGGAATGGAGACAGTACAGCAGGGTAGAGATGTCTTTGCCAAATTTAGGCAAGTCTAGATTCTGTTCCAGCACCTTATGTAATTAAGAGTGCCTCAACTTAGCAATTAAGTGACAAGACCATTAATTGGACTACTGTTTCACCCAGGAATAATTGGATTGTGAAGCGTTTCTGTCTTACTCCACCTATCACTCACAACTTTTCTTGCTGCAATCCTCCCTGGCTCCTACCTTCATAGCCACCAGATTAAGCTACTTTGGAGCTTAAGTGCTTGGTTACATTGGACTCATGACTGCTTTCAGTCCCAGACACAGATCAGGGCTGCTGGTGCATGAATGTGAACCCAAACACAGACAGCAAATGGGATCATCACTTCACTAAAAACTGGAGATTCTCAGAAAAAGCTGCAATATTTTCACTTTTAAGAGAGCTTAGACTTATTGCTATAGGTGGTTCTAGTGAAATGAGTGCTTGATATACACAAGTTACCCCTGAACAAGCCTATGTCAACTGCCTTGCTGCAGCATCTCTGCTGACTCCTGCCACTGGGGTCGTTGGCCCAGGAAATGGATTTAAGGTTTGAGTCGCGACCGTGCTCCAGTGCCTCAGGGCGCTGCTCCTCTGTCACGGAGCCTGAGCTCGCTGCTCTGCCCCGCAGTTATTTTACAGCGTGCCCGTCTCAGTGGGAGGGAAGAGCAGGGGAGGGAGGGCGGGGCAGGGTGGGGCAGA
>VZSE01013056.1:702650-713780 GCA_013398275.1 Promerops cafer | reverse complement strand
GAAGAGCAGGGGAGGGAGGACGGGGCAGGGTGGGGCAGAGCCGCCCGGCCCGCCCCGGCTCCCGGAGCTGTCCCGGCCCCGGTGCTGAAGCGGCGCCGCCGCGGGCCGGGCTGCTGCGGCCGGGCTGCCTCACACACGGGGGTCACCCTCCGGCCCCCGCCGCCGGCCCCTGAGCTCCTGCTGCATCGAGAGGTGGGGGAGAAAAAATAGAGTGAGCTGGGGAAAATGGCCAGCACGGCTTTCCCGAGCTGCATGGCTGATACAGCCCGACTGCCATGGCAGCACTGGGGAGGGACCCTGACCAAACACGTCGGCAACAGGGACATAATTTTTTAGGCTAACACATGATGATTATAGTAAGGCAGAGGAGCCCATTTTAGAGTGGCTATATGGTATGGGAATGAGAGGTCAATTGGATGGCCATGGCTCAGCATTCAGTCTTTGGTGTAGCAATAGCTTATGCCTTGAAAAACTCACAGAGCTTCCTTAAAATGCTACTGAGTTGCAGCTTGGTCTTTTTGCTGTTTTGCATGCTTGCCCAGAAGCATATCTCAGAATGAACAGAAATGAATGCACACAAGTCATAACTTAGCTTCTCCCATCATCCAAATAAATTCCCACTGGCCAGTGCTTCTTCTAGAGTAAAATCTGCTGAAGGATCACACTACATGTAATGGTGTGGTGTAATAATGGTGTAATAACTGTGTGGAACTGCCATGACATTAGCTGTTTTCTCTGGGCATGGCGAACCCATCATTTTTCAATTTAATCTATGTGCATGTTGTAAGTGTCCACCAGTTTGTAAGTGCAAAATTAATCCTGTTTATTTGGATAATAACTGTGTTTATTTTTAATGGAAATCTTAAAAAATATATTGGCACAAGGAAATATGTTCATGACACATTTTTTATATGTGGGACAAGGGCTAATTTTCTTTGTGCATTGGATGAAACCGTAAAACTTTGACTTCACAAATGCAACTGGCATAGCATGCACACGCACACACACAAATCAACTCCCACCAAAATAGGAATTTTATAAAGCTTTATGAGTAAACTTGAAATATCCAGAGAAGTTCAAAAGATATTTTCTTTTTCTTTTTTTCCTTTGGGAATATTGCTTTTCTGTGAAGCAGCGCTCCTCAAGTGCATGTGCTTGAAGGTCTGGCTTTTCTACATTCAGCCACCAAAGCTCTTCAGGTGCTTTTCCTTTCACATTGGGAGTAAGCTATCCCACCTGGATATTGATGATGACGCTGAAAGAGAAAAGACAAAATGCAGCTAGGAAGCTAATTAGGTCATAAGAGAATTAATTAGCTCAGAAGTGGAAGTTTCTGAAGAATAAAGATCAGCTGAGGGTAATGAGTCCTAACAAATGGCTTCTGGTTAATGACTTAGGACAGATGCTTTTAAAAGTGCTGAGCTAAGTTTTATTGTTATTGCTTGTTCAATTGCTGCCAGATAGTGTCTGCCAGGTCAGCTGTGATTCTAGGCAGCTTCAGGAGATGCAGATATGAGTGTTTCAGACTGATCGAAAGAACCACCAACCCTGGGCACATGATACTGCATTATCATGAGAAGGGCCACAGCAATTTCCACAGCCATCTCCAGTGGGTTGTGTTAACATTTCTAAAATCTTTATTTAGCAAGAACTAATTTAAGTCAGTGAGCAGTGGACCTCACCAAAGAAATTAACTCAAAAACCCCAAATTTAATAAAAAAACAAAATTAAGAAAATAAACAGTTACTCTGTAGAATTTAAGTATAGTTGAGCTTTTAGCATGCTCTTCTGCTCTTGATGAATCCTGGGGTCAGTGGGATGAGTTAGGGCTTTGCTCACCATAGTCAGACAACTTACCTTGGTTATACTGGAGCCTGGGTAGGACTTAGCTTTGAAATCTCAAAGAAATCTTCCTGGTAAGTATTCAAAATACAGGATTAGTGAGAGTCTTAGGTATTTATGAAAAAGATTAAAAGAAATAGCAGTGTTTCAGAAGTTCCCTTAGATGAACTACAAATGTTTCAAACTTCCCACCCTCCTATACTTTAAAAATTTAGGCAAATATTCAAATACCTGATTAAAAAAAAATTTGACTTAACCTTTTATTCATAAGACAACTAAAGCAGTTAATGATAGTACCAGTAGCAGGGCTGGAATGATTTCTTACAAACTGAAGAAAAAACCTAAACTAAATAAAAAAATCTAATGGCTTATATCCCTAACAATTTTAAGTGGAGAGGAAATAGGTCAGGAATAAATCTGGATTTTGGCCTTTAAATATGTTTCCATATAAATTCTTTCTTTGGTCATTTACCTGAATCTAAATTTATAATTGCTTGTTCCCTTCCATAAATTAGTGGAATTGGAAACAACTATGTTAAAAAAAATTTCCAGAAATAATTTGAGTGCTTATACAGCTATCAGCTGTTCAATAAAGTTACAGAGTCCATCACTCTTCACTTGGCAGTGAGATGGAGGAATAGCTTCTCTACAGTCGTTTATTTAAATATCATGCTAAATTACCCATGGTTTCCAAATATTTAGCCTTTTAAGTTGCTAACTTCAGAAGGGTTTTGACTATATAAGGATTACAGGCTTTGGAAAGAAATGTATTCTGAAATACAGTTAAACAATTAAAGGATCATTACTGTTGGAGTAGCTGAAATGAGAATATGTCTCTGCTTTGCTTGAAGGATTATAGGTATAAATCTTACACAGCAGCAGTCCCCTGCAGAGTACCTTTCTGCTGATGGGTTATGCTTCACTGTGATGAGTCATGTTACTGATACTGAGTCTTTAGTCTAAAGGCAGCAGTTCTTCTAATTGGTTATTAATATTTTTAAAAAATGTGAATACTTTTCCATGTTTGTGCACTGAATTTTTATCTTTAGTGTTTGATATACATTTTTTATAATTTAGTTTTCTCTTATCAATGTCTGAAGCTCTTACATTATTTCTCTTTTTTGCCTATCTTCTGAAAAAGTGAATATATTTCTTTCCTATTTTAATGTCTGAAAAAGGAGGACCCATATAATGTCTTGAAAAATACTAAGTCTATAGCTAAATATGGTGCAAAGAATTCATTTGCCAATCTGGTATAAACAGTCTTCTAATCAAAATGTATGTTCATGTACTAGGGGTTTTTTTGTTTCTTTTGTTGTTTTGTTTTTTTGGCAGTATAGTTGTGTCAGCTGAGGTCGGATGAGAATGTGTGTGATAGTTTAATGAGTATTGCCATGACAACAAAACCTAGCAGTGCAGAAAAATACTGAAAACCTCTTCACAGAGGATCTGGGATTAATACTGCTTCTTCTAGGGTCAATCTATCAGACACCCTGGAGTCATTGAACTTAACAGAGAAAGTTACTGTCACAAGGAGGCTACTTAAAGATTACCTAACAATACCACCTTCAGTGTGGTAGTAGAAAAACCAGCTTGTCTGGAAGAACAAATGAGATTCAGCAGCTGAAGAGATAAATGACCCAGCTGAGCTCAAGTTTTACCAGTAGAGGAGATTGAAATACTTTTAGAAAAGATATTAAGATAGAAGGACATAAAGGACCATAAAGGATGCGCTGAACTGGATCAGAAGCTTAGTAAGAGTGAAGGTATGCCTGGACACGGAGAAGAATTATCTTCCTGGAGCAGAAAAGAATATATATGCTTATTGTGTAGGCCAGAAACCTAACACAAGGAGGGATAGGGGACAGTAAACACCGCAAAGTGCTTGGAACCGAGGGAAAGCTCCAATATCCACACGCTGACATCTGCATCTGAGATGGCAAGACACAAACTGAAAAGAGATGATGACAGAACACAACAAGTTAGCTAAAATCCTATCAAACAAAACCAGGTGGGGCAGACTACTGCATCCTCAGTAAAGAGACACAATTCAGAGTGAAGTATCAACAGATTAAAGATACTGGCAAGGAACCCCCCTTTTCCAGCTTTGTATATCTCCACACCTTATATAATGAGCTAAACATTCCAGCTAAACATTCCCCTTCCTTATACCCGAGCTCTCAGGTGTATGCAAAGGCTCGAGGGGAAAAGGAGAAACACCAGCAGTGCAGGTACTTTGTTTTTAAGATGAAGCTGCTGCTGCCAGGCTTGCCGTGTCCTCGCTGAAATCTGCTGAGGCTGTGCCGCTGCCTGCTGGAACACAGCTGCACTACAGCTTGGAACACTGCAAACTAGGGAGATTGCTTCTGGAAGTACTGTCTTTCTAAATCAGTAGTCATCAAGCATACAGAATAAGAGCTGACTTATACAACTTTTTTTTGCTTCCCCCCTCCACCCCGCACATAGCCTAGATCCTGAGATTCACTAATGCCATCTAAATAGCTGCTGAGATTGGATTGATCTGCTACTCAAAAATCATCTTTGTTCAAAATGTCTACTTGTTTGAGAAGTTATTCTAATGAAAGCTGGGACAAAATAGCTCTGCACATCTTCATTCTTAAGAAATTTATTCAAACTTATTCTTAAATGTGGGTAGATGGTAAATAATGTATTGATGTCAAGTGGATATGACACTAGAGTTTTATGATCCATAGAATAAATATGGAAAGGCCTATTTCTTAAATATTGTACTGGATTCAGTGATACATTTGAAATAAAAAATGACATTACTGTTTTGCACAGTGACACAGCCAGTGCTACCTGTGATTCCAAAGCTCACCTTATAGGAGTTGCTAAAATATGAGATGTTTTATATGTGGCAAATCTGTTCCCTGCTACTTGTAGTCTTGTGGTTGAATGTCACAGGACATAATACACTTTGAGTGTGGGTTCTCACCATTCATTTGTCAATGATTTCTGCTGAAATGATAGCTTATACCTCACCAAAGGGTTATTGTCAGGCTGAAAAAGAAAATGCATTTGCAAAAGACATTCTTGTGCCTTCAAAATCAAATCAGATCTGCACTTTCTCCCTGGTCATTGTAAAGTCATACTATGTTGACTGATTTTGTAAGTGTAATAGTGAGAAATAGGATAATTGTAGGATACACTTTCTATATCTGAAGTAGAAGTTAGCTGTTGCTCCATCCATTATTCTTAGAAAGGGTGATCATAAAAACATGGAAAGAACCCACACTTCTGAACCAGTTCCTTTGCCATTAGTAACACCTTGTTTTGGGGCTCAGCATGCAGAAGTGCACTGATACAAGAATGGTTGAGATGCGGTTCCACTGAGTAATGGTTTCTCATTACTCTGTGGTGATGTGTGGAGCTTTTCAGAGCAAAACCAGAAAAAATGTACTGTATTTTAATCCTACACAGTGCCATATATTCCAACGGATTGCCTGATGAATATTCCTTTCTAACTACTTTTCGGATGACTGGGGCCACACTTCAGAAATACTGGACTATTTGGCAGATTCAGGATTCTTCAGGAAAAGAACAAGTTGGAGTGAATCTCAATGGTCAAATGAAAAGCGTTGAGTTTTCTTATAAAGGAGCGGATGGAAGACACCAAACGGCATCATTTTTACATTTGCCTTTCTTGTTTGACTCCCAATGGCACAAGCTTATGATAATTGTGGAAGCAAACAGTGTCACACTTTTTATTGACTGTATTAAAATAGAATCCTTAAACATAAAACCAAAAGGGAAGATCAACACTGATGGCTTTGCTGTGCTTGGAAAACTTAAAAATAATCCTCAAATTTCAGTTCCGGTAAGTTTGAAAATCTTTTATTTCTTCAAAAAGTGTTTCACATTAAATAATGGGGTTTTGTTTTGTGGAATGCATGTTTAAATTATTTCTGAAATCAGAAATGGCAGAAAATAACACCTTGGCAGGTAAGCACTAGCTGTGTTTTTTTAATTTTGCACTTACACCTTGTAAATTAAGAGATGACCCAGGTTATGTCTAAATTTCAATAATGAAAATTCTTAGACATCCCTTTACTTGTTACAACAGCTTTGAAGTAAAAGAGTGAAGTGAGACATAATTTTAAACTATATCTCACGCTGTTTGCAAAAAAACCATGGGCACAGGTTAACCAGTGTTGTGTAATCTGAAAAGGAAAACATTGCAACAAAAGAAGCATCTCATGTTTCAACACCTCTGTATGTTTAGTTGCTGTATTGCACTGGATTGAAATAAGTTTTACATGAGAATGCCAGCAGAAAGCTGCCCCATGTGTCTGAAGGGATATATCTAGCATCCTGTTATAGAGGTGGATTAGGAAATTTCAGTAGCTGAAAAGTTATACTAATTCTGTTGAAAACAAGAGTTGGTCTTTGAAAATGTCATTAAAAATAATCAGCTAGAGCAAATAATGTGGCAATTAGCATATGACAAATTAGCATGTGTATCTTAGCTTTGCTAACTGCTCTGAGCAATGCTGATGGATGAATGGATAGGTGGGATGATGAAAACATTACACATTACATATATTCTATGCATGTTACTAGGATGAAAAAATTATATGCCAATATTGTTTTCCTCTTTGGAAAGACAGATTAAATGCAGAGAAATCTACCAGTATTAATGCAGTAATTTTACAGCACCTGGTATACAGTGCTAGAGCAAGCTGTGCCCTCAAGTTAGACACAGAATCATCCCTTTAAAAACGAGGAGGGTTCCTTTGCCTCTTGAAGTTGTGATTCAAAATAGCAGCTGACAAATGAGGAGAGAGATGTGGTATCAAGGTCACCTTGGCCTTCTGTTGGTACTCTGACTGACCTTTGGCCAGGATTAGAGAAGTGAGGAAAAGCAGAAGAGCAATTTGGAATCTTATCCTCTTTCCTCTCCAGCCTGTGTTTTGCAGAGGCTTACAATTTTCAGCAAGGTGTACAAGTGAGCAGCATTGATCAGGGCTCTTCAGGAATTTGGTGGGGAACAGTGTCTGGCATTAAGTTCTGCCTTCCCTGTGTTCAAGACTGAACTAAACTGACTGTTTAGGCACCAGTGTGGCACTACAGTAAGTATAGGACAACCTCCTTTAAGGATGAAAGAACAAAACGGAATTAAATAGTTTTTATAATTCACCATTTATAATGCAAAATATTTGTTTACAACTTTAGCATGTTTCTGGGAAGATTCGGTCCTATGAAGTATATTTTATGAAAAAAAGTAAAATATTTGCAGGAGTTAGGCTTTAAAACAAGAGTATGGCACACACTTGACAAAAAGAATAATGAAGCACTGGAACAAATTATCAGGGAAGACAGAAAGTAAGCATGACACTATATTCTTAAACTGAGTTTGGATGTCTAAAATTACACTTTATTTTAGAACTGACTTAGGACTCACTAGATTGAATTTCATGGCCAGTGCTGGGAAGCCCAAAAAGGCAATGGTAGTGGTTCAACCTGATATTACAATAATGTAGATTTAGGAACCCCATCTTCTGAAATGATGGTAAAGGAATTACATAGTCAGGTGGACTTTTAATTTTAAAATGCCTATTTAGAGTGCAGAAATTTCTGTTTTAGTGTACTTTATTTCTCTTTAAAATGATTAAATAAATCTGTGTTTGGAGCTATTCTAGTCTAACTTGCTTGACTATAAGTTTAAATATCTCAACAGTCTTGGTTATTTAATATGCCCTAGGCACAGCTTTTAATTTACTCCCAAGCATTGTTAAAGTATATTACTTCCAGTGGTAGAATTTTAAAAGGACATAAATGATGTGTTTCCTATTCTTTTTGCAGCATTCTGGTGAGGGCCCTATTTATCTTGCAGAATAGGTCAACTTCTCAGAGGTGCACTGTAACACATAAAATTTTAAAAGGGATTCTTCACTGCTTGTTATTACTATGACTGCCCAGGAGAATAATAGATACAGTTCCATTAGAAGCTGCATCTTGCCTTTCAGCCTTTACAAGGATTTATTCCAGGATTTCTGGTATGCTGTATGGAGGATGAATTTTTACACAGATTCACAGCTGCATTTTGTCTTTTCTTTTTTAGATAAAAGTATCTAAAAGTTTTATCTTTTTATCTAAAAGTAATTAATATAATCCATTTTAAACTCTAGGCAATATGAGATTTAGCATAATTTCAAAACTGAAAAAGAATTTACTTCCTAATTTACATGTTTTTTTATAGGAAGGTAGGGAAATTAATTTCTTACTGCTCAAATTGTAACTTCTGTGACATGATATAATTGCCTTAATTTCTGTGATTTCAGAGGCATTACCATGGGTTTTTTTCATAAGAGACACTAAACACTTTGCTAGAAATGACTCTTGGTCATTATTTAATTGAGATTGAATGCTGCTAACTAGCTCAGGGAAACTACATGACTTGTAACATCTAAGAGGAAGCTGCTTGTCAATATTTGTTTAGCAGGGATTAATTTACACCCTAGAACAGATTGTGTCTGTGTATTGTAAAAACTCACATCTTGGTTTTTTTCACCCTGTGAAATCTCACATTCAGGAAGCTGAACCCTAGCTATGGAAAGCCAAATAACACCAGAATTGGCTGTAATGTTCAAAGGCTTTAAAAAAAGCTGCAAGGAGAATGAAGCTCTAAAAACCTATTTCAGAGATGTTGAAGAATGGATAAAACAAGTTTAAATAGCTCTGGAATGAGATGCACTTAAATATATATAGTTTATTCTTGGTCACTTAACAAATGTACAAACAGTTGACAGCAGACCTCTCTTAGAAGAAACATAGATATCCTTGACAAAGTATTTTAGAAAATCTCCACATGAAAAATTGCTTAGCTGAGTTGTACTTCCCCAGTAGGGATGACTTCTCCTGGATCATCACCAAGCCAGCAACAGCCCAGTGGGGTACAGGGAGTCAGATCTCCCAGACCTACAACGGTGCTCTGAGAGTCATGTTTTTCCTTAAAGCCTATGGTACTGCTAAATGCATCCCTGTGACTGATTTTATACTGAAAATATTACCCTAAATATTTAGGTCTCATTTGCATTTTACCTAACCCTCACCTCTCTCAACTAAAGCACTAATAAGATAACTGAATTATATGATTGATATTGAGATGAGCAAAGATGATGGGCATTTGCAGGAATTTCTGTAGAACTTAAAAGGACAAAACATTGAACAGACCGACACAGTTAATTATATCTGTGCTAAGAAATTAGGATGAAACAGAAATCCTGTAGGAAACCTGCCCAATGTATGTCAGGGATACTGACCTATGGGTCTTACACATTCTTTGTAGTTAACTCCAGATAGCAACTAAGCCCCACACAGGCACTTGCTCACTCTACCCCATGGTGGGATGAGATTTGGAAAAGTAAAAGTAAGGAAACTTGTAGCTTGAGATAAAGACACTTTAATAGGTAAAGCTCAAGCCATGCACACAAGCAAAGCAAAAAAAGGAATTAATTCACCACTTTCCACTGGCAGGCAGGTGTTCAGCCCTCTCCAGGAAAGCAGAGCTCTATCACATGTAACAGTGACTTGGGAAGACAAAGAGCATCACTTCAAACTCCCCCCTGCCCTTTTCTTCTTCTCCCAGCTTTATATTCTGAGCGGGATGTCGTATGGTCTGGGATATCCCTTTGGTCAGTTGGCATCAGCTATCCTGGCTGTGTCCCCTCCCAAGTCCTTGTGCACCCCCAGCCTCCTTGCTGATGGGGTGGGGTCAGGAGCAGAAAAGGCCTTGACTCTGTCCAAGCACTGCTCAGCAATAACAAAGTCATCCCTGTGCTACCAACTCTGCTCCCAGCACAAAGCCAAAACACAGCTCCATACCAGCTACTGTAAAGAAAATAAGCTCTACCTCAGGAAAAACCAGCAAGCACACCACCTTTTGGTTTAAAATGTTACATTTTAATATCTTTGCTTTATGATTACCTCTAAATTATCTGAGGTTAATTTCTGAGAGCTTTGTGACTGTACTTAATCCTTAATAACACTGTATATTGATATCAGGAGAATACCTACATGAGATGTCTCCAAAATAGTGGCGTCTTTTAAATCAGCTTAATTAACAAGATCATTGTGAAATACTGGCAAGGGAAAAGATACCTTGGCAGCAAGGCTAGAAGATATTTGCCCTTCTCTCGCCTCTCCTAAATCAATGGGAAGCCAGTCACATCTTTTACTACCTTGCCACCAGAAGAGTTTTACTTTTCATTATTAAAAAAGTTAGAGAGGTTTCCTATCAGTTTTTACTTTATATAGCCTCAAGGCAGACAGAGTTAGCTTTCTTCTTTTCATAGCTGGTACAGTGCTGTGTTTTGGATTTAGTGTGAGGATAATGTTGACAACTTACTCCTGTTTGGGCTGTTGCTCTTGCAGGGCTGCCTTGTAGTATTAAATTAGTATTAGGTTTGTTTTTTTTTTTTTTTAATGTATATTATGGCACTCAATTGGCTATTATTACAAAGGTTTGAAAATGAGAGGTGGATAAAGGAGGGAAAGAATTGGCTCACAGATGGTGGTGTCAGTTAACAGGTAAAAGAAACAAGGGTACTGCTTCTGTTGCGCTGGAGCACAAAGTGTCTCAGCACTCTGGAAACTGTGATGACAGCAAAGCAAACAGATCAGTAGAAATGTGATAAAGAGGATTTCAGGAGTGGCAGCACCTCGGCCGGTTTATGGCCCGTCTTTAAAAGACCTCCACAGTTAGGGATGGGAGAATGCAGGGCAAAGCACTGCACCACCTGTAGCTGTTGATATTAAATACGTAGCGTTTAACTCTCTGCGTGGTGTGCCAGTATTCTACCTCTTATACGCTGGGCCAGCGTGACTTCTGACCCGAATTAACATGATCTTTTCTCCTTTGCCAGTTCGAGATCCAGTGGATGGTGATCCACTGTGACCCCCTGCGACCCCAGCGCGAAGGCTGCGGCGAGCTGCCGGCTCGGGTGAGAGACCTGCCCCGTCCTGTCCTGCCCTGCCCTGCCCGCCGCTGCAGCCCACGGGAGTCTCATTTTTTCTCCCCTTTCTTGGCCAGCGATGCTCTTTTTAACCATACCTGCCTGGTATTCGGTACTTTTAGAAATCCAACCCCCCAGAGCAGCAGTAGCAGCCGCCGCCTCATTTTAACCCTTCCGTGACTTGCTGTCCGCCTCGGCCCTGGCGGGCTGCCTGGCTGGGGTCCCTGCGGGCGCTGTGCCTCGCAGGCCGGGGAGCTGTCGCGGCCGCCCCCCGGCGTCGCCGCCGCACCGGGAGCCCGGCGGCGGGAGGCCC
>VZSE01013056.1:490180-702591 GCA_013398275.1 Promerops cafer | reverse complement strand
ACAACAGCAGGGCAAAGGGTTAAGGCGCTGCTGGCACTCTGCGCTCGCCTGCCCGGCCGGCAGCCTTCCTCCAATCCCCGCGACCCTGCCCAGGGCCGGGCCGCAGCCGGGAGGGGCTCCGGCCGCGCTCACCTTTCGCCCGCCCCGGCAGCCGCAGGCTGCTCCCTCCATCCATGGCCCGGCGCCTCCTGCCCCTGGGGCTTTTCCTGCAGGCGCTTTGCCTCGGCCTGGCTCAAGTAAGTTTCTTCTGACTTTGGCTGCGGTTTGTTGTTTTTTAATTTTTTCTCTCTCGCAGGTAACCCAGACGGGAATCGAGGTAAGTGCGAGGGAGCGGACGGAGCTCGGGGTGCTGGTGCAGAGGGACCGAAGGCTGCTGTGCCGTGCCCTGGCGCCGAGCCGCCGGAGGGTGTTTGTCCCGTGTCCCCCGGTAGCCGCGGGTGAGGCGGCAGGGGCGAGCAGACCGCAGGGCAGTGGTACCGCCTGTGTGCCTGCCTGGTGAGCCCAGGGCAGGTAACACCGGCGGGGCTTGAGCTCCACACGCAACTACCGCTGGATGGAATATTTCTGGGAACTCTGGTGCGTGGAGGAAATGTGTCCAGAGCAGCAGTGCTGTGGGGACCGAGGGACCAGGCTCCGGGCCCGGGACAGCCTCCTGCTCACAGAGTCCCGTTGTGGGGCCGCGGGCAGAGCTCACTCCAAGGAGAACAGAGCCCCCCATTATAGGCACGGAGACCTGTGACAGCCTTTCCCTGAGTTTCCACAGGCTGGCGGAGCCTGCTACCTCCCCTCGAGAGCCTGGCGCTTTGAGAAAGTGCCTCTGTAATGTTAATGTAATCCTGAGGAACCAGGGGAAACTGCTGAGCCTGCCGGAGAAGCAGGCTTGTTTTAAAGTTTCGTTGCTAGTATGAACTCTCAGGAAGACTGGATCCTTTGTTTTGGCAGAAAGAGTAATTAGTGCAGTGAATTTCGGTGTTTGATTCGCAAAGATCACTTTTATTTCTGCCACCCTGTCATTGCCATGTGGCATTCAGATCCTGCTGGGTGGGGAGTGGAGCCCACCTGGCCCTGCCAGCATTGTGGGCACAGGAGAATGGCTGGGCCCAGGGAGGGGTTTAACACCTTTAACACCTTTGCTGAGGGCAGTGTTGCCAGTCCTCATAGTGACAGTCGAAATAGGATATAGGGCCTGTGATATACATGGGGTGAGGATGGAGCTCCTTCTCACAGGTGTGACCTCCTGACTAACCCATAGCCTCTAACTGTGCTGGTCCCCCCAGAATGGCTCCATGGTTTGTCAGGCTCTAATTGCTCCTTTTTTTTAACTTCTTGTCAGAGAGGTCCCCCTGGTCCACCAGGCCCCCCAGGTCCACCAGGGCCACCAGGAGTTCCCGGTATTGATGGCATTGATGTAAGTGTTTCTCACACCCTGCCTAGGAAATAGGAAATGCCTTGAGGTGTATCTGCATTGTCTGCCAGCCTTTGATCTTCAGGAGTTTGAATTTGGCTGAAGATACATGAAGGAATTGATGGGTTTCATGCTCTGTAGTGGGCTGGAGTAAGGGGAAAAATCAGATTTTCAGATTATCTTTGGTATAGGAAACTCAGGATTATTTATTTTGGGTAATCAGCATCATATGCTGTGATTATCTGCCATTAATGGGGTGTAGGGGTCTTATAAATCTAATCTCAAAAGTGATTACGTACTGATGCCCACTCATACTAAATTAGGATAAGGATTTGTGGCATTAGTCCTGATAGGAGCTGATGTGTTCCCTTGATTCCTGTCAGAAGTTTCTCTGATGATTTCTGTTAGTCTGTAATAGAAATGATGTGGATTTAATATTTATTTTCTACAATAAGAGCCAGTGCAGGATTATTCCAATAATCTATAAATCAGTGATTTTCATGAAAGACCATAAAATGTTGTTGTAGTTCTGACTAATACCTTCCTTTTCATATCTTGGTAGGGGGAGAGAGGCCCGAAGGGCCCCTCTGGTCCAGCGGTAAGTGATTTCAGCTACTTTTCATTTGCTTCTGCTAGAGAAGAAATTCTGAGTTTTGTTTCTGCCTCCCTCTGTGAAACATGCTTATCTGTCCATTTAAATCCTGAAGGGTCCAGATGGGGATGCAGGCAAACCAGGATCCCCTGGGTTGCCTGGAGAGCCGGGAGCTGATGTGAGTACACTTGATTTTCTAGAATTTCCTTTTTTTTTTTTTTTTTTCCTTCAAGAATAAATAAATAAAGCACAAGGGCACTGGGCAGTGGTCTCAGGGACAACTCTACAGCCTCTGGAAGCCACTTCTGGTCACAGGGCAGAGCAGTGAGGGCATGAGGAAGGTCTGCTGATGCATCTTCCCATCCTGTGGAAAATAATAGAGAAGACCCAAGTTTGATCATCATCTAGTGTCCATTGCCTGTTAGGTCATACCTCTTGAATAAATTTGTGGCTATAAAAATGCCTTCAAACATTTTTGGAAACTTCATATTTCTCTCTCTTGAGAACACTGTTAAAAAGCATTTCTTGTTATGAAGCAAGATTATTGCTTCAGTACTTAGATGTTATGCCAGGAGGTAGGCAAGCTTATGTTTAATTTACATAAGCTTTTAAAACTTTAAAAATTTAAAATATTTAAAATAAAGATTATATACCGTAAACCAGGGTGTTAGAGGGTATTATATAAAAATTATATAAATGAAAAAGCCTAGTATCTATTTAGGGTTGCAATGCTGTTAGAGATTAATATTTAATTTGCTTTTGGGAAGACATTTAGTGGATATGGAGCTGGAAGAGTCTTTAATTAAACTGTTCAAATTTCATATCTGTAAGAGGAAATGGGCTGCGTGAGTGACATCTCATACTACTTCACATTTTCCTAAAAAATATACAGGCCCACAACCCATTTGTACATGTCAAAACCCTGCAAGCAGATCTTTAAAATCATTGCCTCATACAATTTTCACTTAAGGCATAGTTTTATTTTCTTCGCCAAGATTCATGGGAACACAATCACGTGAAACAGAACACACTAAAGTCAGTTCAGCTTTTGGTATCTGTTCATACTTGTATATTCCCTCATATTAGTGGATGAGTGAAAATGTAATACTAAAGTACAGTCTTTTGAAATACTGAACATTTTCTATTTTCACTTGAAGAAAAAAAGTGAGACCTGATTGTACTTCCACTGTGCATTCAACTTTTAATTGGTGTTTTAGATTTATAATACCTTCTGTGTTTAATTGGTGAGGCAGTTCTGACTTTTTAAATCCCATTTTATTTCAAAAATTATTTCAGTGTCAGGTTTAATAGACTGTAAAAAGGTACTGTACAGTAATTGCTTGTAATGATCATGTAAGCTTTCAAAATCAAATTGTCGGAACAATTGTGTGAACACTGAATTGCTGGAAGTGTACCAAAAAAAGTGGAAGTGTACCAAAAGAATAAAAGTATTAGATAAATGTAAAAGAAAAGCTCTTCTGGATATCTGGAAACTTCTAAGCCATATAAGCTGACAATAAAATTGGAAACAAAAGGAAAAATAAGAACTCCAAATGAATTCCTGGTTATAATATCATGGTTAGTTTTTAATTTTAGCAAGATAGACAAGTTTAAAGGGTAAAATTAACTCCAGCCTGGCAGCTTTCTGGGTTTTTGTTTTGTTTTCTGTTGTTGTTGTTGTCAATGAAACTTTTATTTGAAATGGGCAACACTGACAGTTTGCTTTTTAACCTTAGCCATGAAATAAATTCTTCAATCTCCCATTAAGAGGAAATAAGATCATTTGAGATCACATGCTTAATTTAATTGTAATTTAACTGAGTAATTCTTGAAGATCACAGGCACTGATGTGATCTCATGTGTGCATGTCTTCTATCTGTACATGTCAATAAATATTTGGATTGCAAGGGTCCTGCAGTTACTAATTTCATTTAATAGCTTCATTTTTCTATGTTGTATAATGTTTTCTGTTTTGATTAAGAAGAACACATAACCCTTGCATTTACATTGTATACCTTACTTCCAAAGGGATTCACAGGACCTGATGGCTCACGTGGAGCCCCAGGACCAAAAGGACAGAAGGTAGGAACAAAATTATGCATGAAATGATGGATTTCTTTAAAGCAGCATTTTTGTTTGTCTCTATGTGACTAATAAGAGGCTGCAGCCTTTCTTACAATCCTGAAATGCCTATAGAATACATATGTACTGGCCCCCTTTCACACAGCACAAAGAAGCTTCCATTCCCACAGCCAGCAGTAAGGAGTGGTGGCTGTCACTACATTGTTGACATTAAGGTTGAGATTCTTCAGTAAAGTTGAGGCCCTTTCCATCTTGTCTTACAACTGTGTCATCGTAATAAGCAGTGGGAATCAGAGCAGTGAAACCTGACTTCATCATCAACTAAACTAATGAAATATAAATCAGAAGTCAGAGTAACAAGCATGCCTGAGTTTTTGGGGGGTGGGGGAATAAAAGGCCAGAGGCTGTATCTTTTTAGTGATGTGAAAGTCTTTCCTTCCTATCAAGTCTTACTGAAACCAGCATAGTATTAATGAAGTGAATAATACATGCAGACTATGTCCACTAAATTATACCCTCCAAAAGGTGAGAGAACATCTTCCTGTATATTGTTTACAAAACTTGATGCTAACGCCTCTTAAAAACTCATTTTTTTTTATCTTTTAAAGGGGGAGCCAGGACTGCCAGGTGCTCGTGGACTCCCAGTAAGTAATGCATTTAGTATACAAGGAGGATTTTTACACCTTAAGTATTATTATGAAAGCTTCTTACCACTAAATGTAGTGATGAAAAGCGCAAAACTACTTCTGAGGCTTCAAAGAACTCATAAGTTACAAAAGTAGTACTTTAAAGACCTGTTTTGTCTTTATGACTGAGTGTGCAAATATTACTGAAAGGTTATGTTCGGTTTGTGTGCTGTAGAAAAGAAAGGAACATGTGTGATGTAGTCCCAAGTTTTGGACTTACACCATTCATTTCCATCTCTTTGTGAAAATGCTGTGGAGACGAGAGAGCCCATGTTTCATTTGCATATAGGAGTCTACAGTTATTCCTGTTTTCAACTTCTTGCCATGTGTTTAAATGGCATCACTGAAGTGTAAATTCTGTGAGACTCCTTGTGCTGTTTTGCAGTTCTGTATGAAAACAGGCCAAAATAGGAGAAAGGACATGCAAAGGGTACTGTTCCAGTTGGCGTGCAGATGGATCTAACATCCATTTGTAGGGGCTGAAAATAATTGTGAATTTTAGGAGTTTTGCTGGTAGAAGAAGTGAATGATAGTTGGCATGTAGGAATTTCGCTTAGGAAAAAACCTCAAGGAAGATGAGTAATGGAACAAGATGACTAGAATAAATTATAATAAGACTGCACATAATTAAAATTTAATTAAAAATTGGATTCAATTTGGAGAAATTATTTTAATTAAATAGAAGAGGTATGGTATTCCAGTATAACACCCCTTGTGTATTTGTATTTTTGACCTTTTCCTATTAACTCTCATTAAATTGGTATTTAACAATTATTTTTATAGTTGGCCAGAGAGAAAATGATAAAGTTATTCTTGAAGGTGTGACATTATAGGCATGTTCAAACTCAAGATGAATTACTTTGTGGACACTTTAATTTTCATGGACGCTCATTCTTACATGAAAATTTGGAAAATAGGTAATACAATGGCTGGCTGGTCTGTAGGCTCAATATATGAGTTAAATTTAGTCACAGAAAATGGCAGAACTGAGGTAGGTTCTAGGTAGACTGAAACCCCTGCATTTTTCTGTTAGAGGCTTGAGGTGGTTTTCTTTTTTGTTTGTTTGTTTGATTTTTAATGTCAACTAGATGGGGAAATAATTTCTGGGTTGTATGCAATGTGTATTACAACATCTAGCTGCAAAGAAGAGGTAATTAAACTCTGTCAGGTATGTTTGCTCAGATGATATGGGAAAAAATGATTAGAGGGGATGGGCCACCTATCGTGTGAGGAAAAGCTGAGAAAATTGTGATTGTTCAGCCTAGGAAAGATATGGCTTGGGGGTGACCTAATTGCAGCCTTGCAGTTCCTGAAGGGACCCTACAAGAGAGCTGGAGAGGGACTTTTTAAAGGGCATGTGGTGGCAGGACAAGGGGAAATGGCTTCAAACTGAAAGAGAGTAGGTTTAGATTAGATATGAGGAAGAAATTCTTTGCTGTGAGGGTGGTGAGGCACTGGAACAGGTTGCCCAGAGAAGATTGGAATGCCCCATCCTTGGAAGTGCTTAAGGCCAAGTTGGATGGGGCTCTGAGCACCCTGGTCTAATGGAACGTGTCCCTACTCATGGCAAACTGAACTAGTTGATCTTTAATCTCCCTTCCAAACCAAGCCATTCTGTGATTCTATGATAGGAAAAAATGGGGAAATAAAACTGAATTACTGAAATACTTGGTTAAAGTACTGTGGCATTTTAGCCTGTCAGCCGAAAGAAAAACTGAGTTGGGGAAAACATACATGATTTTAGCTCACCATTTACAGAATAATGCAAGAATGATTAATTTAAGAGCCTTCAGAATAAGTGGGTGCATAAAACATGTATAAAAAGGGTTAATAGCAATTTGGAGGTAGAGACGTTAACTTGGGAAAGCAGGAAACTGGACCAACTTGTCAAAGTAGAATGCTGATTCTTTTCAGAGCAGTAGGACTTTTGTCACCATATTTTGAGACTGTAAAAGCAATAAATCTGATAAGATTTTGGACCATTGTTCAAAGCTGAATGATTTTGTTTGCCCTGAGACTTTCAGTCTTGAGGTGATAACGCTTCAGTGAACCTCAGTAGGGATTGCCTTTGGAGTTGTTCTGCCTCTGCTTAATAAGCAACTGTAGCTTGTATTTTCAGGTGAATCCACAGGAATATTTATAATGAGGAAAGGAGAATTCCAATTTATTTAAAAGAAGAGAAAAGATGGATATACTTAGTCAACCTGTTTTGTTACCCTCGAACTTATTAAGGTTTATCCTTAGACCTCATGTCAGGAAGAAGCCCAGTGATTGATTTTGAAGCTCCATGGTTCTTAACCCATACATGCCCAGTTCATATAGAGAGATTAATGCTCAAAATAAATCTCCTAGGAAAGACTGTATAAATGCAATTTTCCCTCTGATGAATGGCTGTATGCTACTGAAGAAGTTGTGCAGCTACTGGAAGATTCTCAAAATGGCCAGCACTAGTCATCTGACCTTTAGAGAGATTATACCTACTAACAAAATCCACAAAAACGAAAAACCAAACCAACAACAACAACAAACTCTACAACCCTGCTACCAAAACAAACAAAAGACCCCCGTAGAACCCCAACAGAACCCACCGACTGTAAAAACAAACCAAAAAAAACCAAGTAGATATGATAGTACTGGAATGCAATGGTTCTAATTTTCAGATTCAGAGAATTTTGGAGAAGCTCTTACTACAAATGTGAAGTAATGGGGCTGTTTAACCTTTGCACTTCTCTGGTTTGATCCATGACACCTCATTTACCAGAAACATATTGAGCACAATTATGAGTCTGCAGACTGCCGACATGATTAATTGAGTGCTTAGGTGTAATTATGCACTACTTTGAATACTGTCAGTGGCTTTTTGCAAGTGGAGTACTCCCTGGATAGTTATCCAAAGACTTCATTTTTCACAAAACCTCTTGTTCAAGTTATTAAAATGCTCAGTGCAAACAGAAAATCAGAAGCCTTGGGTACAACACTAATTAGTTTTAAATTATTATCACTGTTTCTCATCCTCCTCTAGTGATATTTATCAGCCGTTAGGACTTCTGTGTGTCTTCAAGAATGAATATTAAAGACATAAAGTTTTATATACAGCATTTGCTTCTCTGATTCTGTCCCCTTTTCCTCCCCAGAATGTACCCTGGCAATCTTCAGTTATCACCCTCTTTTTTGTACATTTTTTCCTGCTTCATCATTTTGTTTTAATTTATTCTCTTTGTCTCATCTCTTGGGCGGATAATCTTTTAAATGACAGGCTTACAAAGTCGTTAGAATTCTTGTGATTAATTCAAGTAATTTTTTTTTAAAGTAATTTAAATATGCTGATGTCTCTGACCTGTCCTGGTAGATGGACCTGGGGCTGCTACATGAAGTGCATGTGTTGCACTCTTCAGTCCATTCTCTCTTTTAGTTCTCTCTAACTTTTCTATGAGCTGATATTTTGCCAGAGGCTTACACATGTGGCGTATGGGGAGGACTCTGTGTAGTTAGAATTTAAAATGAGAGTTAGAATTTAAAAATGTTTTAAGGCCTGTGAAAACACAGTGTCCAGCACAGGGCACACTTACAAACACTGGACTCTTTGGGGTGGGTGGCAGGGGTGCTTAGCCAATTCCAGGATAGGTGCCCAGGCCTGTGCAGTCCATGTGCTCCGTGGGTCAGATGAGCACCTCCATAGCACGCAGCAGCACCTGGGCATGTGAGGCTGCAGTCCCAGGCTGTGTGGAGGGCTTTGCCTTTAGGACACAGACAGAGGAAGGAACATGGGCAGCTGGTTGGGACAGGAACTGCTGAGCTGCTCTCTTTATGTCCTTACTGATGATTGCCCTGGAGCTGCTCTCAGCTTTGCATCTTGGTCTGCTTGTAGGGAGTTCATGGCCAGAAGGGTGGAGTAGCTGTGTGAGGAGGCATTGATTGCTGGGGGAGAGTCCCTGCTTTTTGCAGTCTTAATTAGGAAGGTGAGGAGATGCAGTGGAGTGGTCAGAGGAGGGGACAGCCTTCTCCTGGGCCGCTGTGTGGGCTGGACACCGTAGCTGCTCCTTTTGGTATCATTGACCTTCCCTGCCACTGTTAGGGGGTGTGTTAGATGCAGGTCCAATCTCCATGTCTTAGGTGCAGTCTCATCTCCAATGAGACCTGCAAGCAGGTGGTTTCCTTCTTTCAGAGGCAGGGGATATTATAATATTGAATATGTGATGCAGTGAAAGTTTGATTTGTATAGTCAAATATAGATACGTATAATATGATGAATTTTAGCAAGGAAGTGTGAAGCAATAGCAAAGGGATTATGTAGGTTTTGCAAGCTTACTTTCTGCTGTGTATTAAATGGTTAGAATTGAATGATTCTGACGAATGCTTGAAATTTTCCCTGTGTTATACCAACTTTTCTAAACACCCTTACAAATACAACCCTGGATTGATATTGTGTGGCTTTTTTACCCGCATTCAGCCCATGTGCCTTATTATGTCAAATCTCCTGAATATTTAAGTGTATTTTGGATTTTATATTTTAGTGTTTCATACATATCACCGACACTGTTCTCCATAAAATTTTCCATTTGCTTTAATAATGCAAGACTGAGGGATCTGTTTTCTTAGAGGGAGTATATCATCCAAGTAGGCAGAAACACATTTGTATCTTGGACACTTCTCGTTAAAATGATTCAGAACAATACTGATGGAAAATGTAAACAGGAGAAGTTTGGTGTTCTTTCTCATTACCAAAAACCATAAGTTTAATGGATTTAGGCCTCAGGGAAGCACTGTGGGGAAAAAAGCTCACTTTTATTATAAATTCAAATGTACCTTTAGAAGGAAATTATCATAGCATAGATATGTTTATCATGGTACTTGATAATTAGCTAAACAGAAAGCCTTTAATGTCTTCATTCCTTTGTGGAAGTATATCTATTTATAAATATGTGGAATGATACTGCAAGGCAAGTTAATCAGTAATTTTATTTTCTCTACTGATACCAATTACCTAATAATAAAATTGATTTTTAACAGTACTTAAACAAGTTTTCAAAATTATTTTGCAGAATCAGATGAGGGTTTTTTTATCTGAAATACTCTGTTCTTGGAAAAGCTTTACTAGGTTTGGAACCCTCCCCATATTTCTGATCTTTTTTTCATATTTCACAGGGCAAGGGGATTCTTGGACCACCTGTAAGTATCAATTTTACAATTCATAAATACACTGTTCAATGCATCTGTTTGAATATTTAATAAGCCTATTATTCTGTAATTAAAAGTAATTCAGTGAAAAAAGAGATGGTTTTAATCCTGATGTTCTATGTCTATTATGTATGTTTTCTTCAGCTACCCCTGAGGTTGTGTAGGTCTGTGGTATATGGGGCAAGAATATTGGTGGCTGAAGGCACAGTTTGTTGTTTGTGAGATTTACATGTTCTCAGTCCTTGGATGTTTGTTACATAGGCATTGTATGGTATAGAAATACTATTTACCTTGGTTGTTGCAGGGTCCAGCTGGTGCAGCAGGACTTCCTGGGGAAGTAGGGCGTGCTGGTCCACCTGTAAGTATGACTGTGTTTGCTGAAAATGCAGGTTTGTTCAATTGCTAGAAGGTACTTAAAGGAAAAAATGGGTCATCTAAATACTATTTGGGCTATCACAGCGTTTCCAAATGTTTTTTTTTCCTCTGCAGTGATCACTGGTAGAAGAAGGATTATGTTTGAAGCTCATCAGAAATAAGAACAACGAATAGCACAAAATCAGGGCCACCTGTCAGATTAGAATTGAATGTTTCAGAGTGTCCCATACTCTACTCCTCTTATTCAAGGAAAGCTGAAATCAAAAAGCAGACCTGGCAGAAATACAGGAAATGTAAACCTTAACTACTTAAACTACTGATTTTCATTTGCATACCAGTGAACATGGCAGTTCAGTATTTCTTCTCAGTTTCACTTTAAGTGTGGCTCCATCTATTGACCTTACTGCTGAACTGTGCACTCAGTTTCACCACATTCATATTTTGACACCACACTTTACTGAAATGGAAGCTGAAACCAACTGGTACTTTTCTACTTGAAATCTGAAATAGCATTAAAATTTTGTTTAATAAAACCTACTTTTTAATGCAATTATATAAATGAATTTAAAAAGAATACTAAAACCTGCAAATTTGTTTCAGAAGATGATGCATCTAGCTCACTGGCTTGTCTCTTGGAGGGACAAGAATGGATACCAAGGGAAGTGTACAGGCTATTTATAAATTGGCTTTTTTCTGTCATACTGTCACGCATTCTGTCAGTTAGTTGGTAGTTCAGAGACTGCCTGAATCAGAAATTGCATCTGTGATGCCTTTTCAAAAGCTGCATGTGAGCCTGTCCTCCATTAATGCAGTCAGTCTCTGAATCCATTTATATTCCAAGCCTCCATAACACATTGTAATAATGAGTCCCACGATGTAATTATGCATTGCATGAAAAGGAATGGCACTATAGCTCTCATTTTTTCAGAATTAATTAATAATTTTTCTATATTCATCTTGTTTCTTGCATTTATGACTTAATGAAATGTAAAAGTAATATTGAAATGACAGTATTAAGTTAAAAGGTGGTCTCTGCCAAATTATTAGATCTATTTTAATTACAAACCTTCAAAAAAAAATTTGCAGAAGTTCCACATTGTCTTCACTTATGAGAGCACTCAGCGTCAAAATTTCACAAACAGGAAAAAATTCTAACTTGGTAAATTCCTCTTGTGCTCTGAAAAAGTGGATTTTCTCCTCTCTCTGCTTTTGCCAGTTACTAGAGTTCTTTTTGTTCGTAACTTAATAGCAGTTATAGAGGAGGAGTGCATAGATGATCCTGTGGTCAGATGTTTCAGATTTTAAAAGCAGGCAAAAATGTTTTGGTTTTCTTGTGACTCCTATTTCACAACATGGCTGCTGTTCTACTAAAAAACATAGTTTTCCCATTCTGTTCTGGGAGCCATGTTGTAGGTTCATGTTTTAACTGCCTACCCGGTCTGTCCTTCTGTAACCACTTAATTTCTCACTGTTGTTGTGTGCTCTGATTATGTGACTACTGGTTGTTATTGTTACTATCAATCAATTAAATTATTTTACCCTTTTTTAGGGAGATCCAGGAAAAAGAGGGCCACCAGGGCTACCAGGACCTCCAGGTCCTCCAGTAAGTGATTATGTTTAATATGTGCATACATCTGAATTTCGTGTTGTTGCTGCTTGAACAAAACTTCTTCCCAAGTTCTGCAGCTGAAAACTGACTTTAGGATATCAGAAATATTTTGATCTTCCAGTTAGAAAGCAAGTTTCCACTCTTTATGGTTATAAAAAGGTACTTTGAAATGCAAATTGTGTAACTTCCGTCATGACGCCTTCCCGTTTCTGTAAACTGCAAATACACAGGTTTTAAATTCCCCTGTGAATCATAATACTGTAAATATTGTCTTTGTTGGGTCTCACTGGTATTACTTCAATAGAATTAGGCTTTTCTCTGTTAGGAGAAGAAAAAAATATTTGGCTCGTGAGACAGAAATATACGCTTCCAGGTGGGTTGAGTTCTGATGTCTTTCTTGCAATCAGATCTGCTACTTGTAAGGGATAAAAGAAAGCTTTACAGCAGTGCTCTGCCTCTCCAGGGGAACAGCTACCTTTTTTTAACCTCTTGGGAGGAGAGATGTGTGCTATGCCTTTGTCTTGTGGCAGTTTACCTGCCCAGAGAAATAAAACGGAGAGTTTGGCAGACACGTCTCAGTCTGGGTGCTGGGAAATGCAAACTGCTGGGAAAGGTGTTGTGCTAATGTCTTTTTAAAAGCTGTACTGTTCCTCTGCTGGGAACTTCCTCCCCCCACTCTTTAGGGACAGACCCTAAATACATATGCTTTATTTATGCCATGTTTCTTGTTTTCATGAAAGTTGCCAGAGAATTGGCAGTGGCATTTTAAAAAAACATGAACGGTAAATTGGAGAAGAGTAGTTTGGAAACAAGTGGAAATGAGTTCTCAACAGTGACATATAGTGCTTCTAGTCCTTTAATTTGTCTGTTTTAGGTTTCTGAAATGCCACAGTCCCTCTCCAGTTGATGACATTAGGGGCCCAAATACTCTTGGCTTTTTAAAAATCCTTGTGTATATAAGAAGACCATTCTTTAAGGAGCTCATTCCTTAAACTCTCCTGTGCTTTTCTCTGAAACAATGTGCTCCCTCCCACAGGGCTTCAGAGAATCCAGCTGCTGCTGTGAAATAATCTTTCTCCCTGTTGTGCCTTATAAACCTCCTGTTAACTTTCATCAAGTATTTGATTTAATATGAGAAAAAGCCTTCCCCCCACTGAGTCCATCTCATTGTACACTGATTCTAGTTTATTGCAACTGCCATCTACCAATACTTTTGGGAAGATTGTTTTCCCTGTAAAAATAATTTTCTCTGTAAAGACCTGAATCTTTTGGTGAATGGCACTAAGTTATTCTTATGATAGAAATTGTCTTGGTTTCTGTAGGAAACTAATGGGGCTTGGACATATTTGTTCTATATTTAGCAGAAAGTATATTTGAGGTAGTTTAAAAAGCAAGGGAAATATTTCAGGGTTTTTTTGAAAAGTTGTTCTAAGTTAGAGGATAGGACCTGCAGTCCTATAATAAAATCCTACAGTTGAGATGCTTTTCATGTGAGAGATCGTTTGGTTGAATGTATTTCTGATTCCAGGTTTTTTGATAGTAATTTTGTCTAATCACTGTGTTGCCTAATGAGTCATGTCTGGTTATTTCTGTATTGCTGACTTTGATTAATTTATTTTAATTTAGGGAACGATTGGGCTGCAAGATGGCGACCTGTTGGTAAGATTATTGTCCATGTTTTTATTTTTTTTAAAATAATCTCAGACAATCTTATTCAGCCTATGTGGTAATAACTATGTGAATGCTTTTCCAGTGTCCCAGTGCTTGTCCACCTGGCCGTCCAGGACATGCTGGCTTAATGGGTATGAAGGTAAGAGAACTTGCTTGTTCCAGCATTCCTTCCAGAGATGCTGTCTCAAGGCACTAGGGAGGCTAATTACTGACTTGAAAAAGGACATTTCACTGTTAATTTCAAAGAAGATTGCATCAGTGTGGTTGCTTAGGGCTGTTCAACTTTTGACTGCCAAAATAACTTCTTGTTGTTGAAATCTCTTGCTACTCCTCTAGTCTTCACTGTAAAATTTACGTGTGGTCCTGAGAGGATTAGAGTATGTGAAGGATGGCTTCATTTACTTCATGGATCATTTGTGGTCTGACTCCAGAAATCCTAAATATTCCCCCAGATTCTTAATCTTTTTGACTTCTTTTTCTCTTCCTGGGAGGCCTTTAACATACTAAATTGAAATTAACATGTTTTGAGTCTCATTTTAGCTAAGATTTTTTTTAATATGTTCTTTGCTGGCTTCTAGAAATACCGTTGGTGTCAGG
Organism: Promerops cafer; assembly: GCA_013398275.1. Lineage (NCBI taxonomy): Eukaryota > Metazoa > Chordata > Aves > Passeriformes > Nectariniidae > Promerops > Promerops cafer. Next base: position 688,396 of record VZSE01013056.1, on the reverse strand, counting down.
AAATTTTTATGGGATAACATAAGAAGAAATACTAACCTGCCTAGAAATGCAGCCTTGTTAGATTCAGAAGCAGATATTTTGAGCATGGTACTTAATATGTAGTGTTTCCTAGACAGGTGAGGAAGGAGTAGTGAATGGGGTTTGAGAGGGAGCAGCAAGACAGCTCTCAGCAGTCTATGTCTGTTTTGGAAAACTGTATTTTAATTTTGACTAGTCGCTATTTATTAATTTATTTTGGTTTTTTTCTGTTTATTTTAGGGGCAAAAAGGTTCAAAAGGAGAGTCTGGTGAACCAGGAAAACAAGGTTATAAGGTAAAATAGAAAAAGAGGAAAAAACTACTGTTGTTTTTAGCCAACTAATAGTAGTTTAGCCTCGCCTTCAAAAGCAGTATTATATTTTGTTATAAGTGTTAATTGTTTTAATGGAATGCATGAAGTGATACTACATATCATAGTGCTCCAGAGTAGCCAAAGGCACATCGCTATTCTTTATTCACCTGTACTTTGTATTTATTATGATGCACAAGTCATACTCATCTTGCTTTTTATTTTGATTGTTCAATTTAATTAGTATAGTAAAAATAGTAATATTTTTGGGGGAAAATTGAAGCGAAGTTTATTATTTGAAAAACTTTCAAACATTTAAATGCAGGATAATTTCCTTTAATTTACTGAGTGAGCTGTTCTGCAGCACAGATGGGTACTTACATGAAGTGTGAGAGGGAAAACTACATTTGGGAGGGAAAGGACACAGTATGAGTTCATAAGCAGAGGCCAGCTCCAATTCATCTTGAAAACCGAAATGTTAACTCTCTCAAGGTGTTTCATTTGAATTAACGTTGTCATAAAACCTCTTTAATATTGAAATATTCACAAGAAATTTTCAGATTTGCACTGCCTTGGTCCATGCTTTGAATGTTGCAGGAAAAACATTAGAGAAAACTTCTTGCACTTTTAGTCTGGAAGAACAAGAAATCATAGAATCATAGAATGTGAAGGGGTTGGAATGGATCTGACAGATCATCTTGTCCCGACCCCTCTGCCATAGTGGACACCTCCCACTAGACCAGGTTTCTCAAAGCCTTACCCACCCTGGCTTTGAACACTGCCAGGCAACCCCCCTGGACAACCTGTTCCACTGTCTTCACTATGCTCACAGTAAAGAATTTCTTCCTACTATGTCACCGAAATTTCTCCTCTTGCAGTTTGTACCCTTTACTCCTTGTCCTATCACTGCAGTACCTGACGAAAAACTAAAGACATTAACTTCAAGAAAAAATGGAATGACAGATTAAGGGTAAAATATAATTTTTCTTTATACTGAGGTTTCTTTAGAATTACCCTTTTGACTAATAATCAAATGGAATGTGAACCTGAATGAGTATCTGTCTGAGGACGTGGTGTGACTTCATTTGGATTTCTTTCAAGCAGGACATGGTGACAGAAAACATTAAGTAGGAAATGCACCTCATACAGTGACAGAGCAATATGCATGATATGGATTGGCTACAGATGTATTCCTTTTGCTTTCCCAGGGTGAAGAAGGGGACCAAGGACCCAGTGGTGAAGTGGGAGCTCAAGGCCCTCCAGTAAAGTATTTCCTTTTAAAGTCTTACTCGTCTGCTTCATAATGACATATCTTTTCTTATTATTATTGTAAGAAAACAGGTATTATAAAACCTCCATGCACCTTTCTCTTTATTCTGCCATAATGTCTATGAATCAAAATAGCATTATTTAAGTCCCTCCAAAACCTACATTATTGCTTGGCACAAAGCTCCATATAGTTCTATGGAAAGGTTAACTTTAAAAAATATTTCATGTCCTAAATTTTGTGTTTTCCTTAGATTGAGAAAGTAGTTGGATTTTTTTTCCCCTTCACCTTCCTTTTCATAATTTTGATGACTCTGACTTCATTGTGTTTGAAACACAATCAGCTGTGAAATTCAGACTTAGCTAAGGTTTGAGGATGAAGCTGCAGCCACTGGAGAACAGGTTTTTTTTTCTGAAGTTTTTTGCCTTTTGGCTTGCACAAGAAGTATCCTCCAATCATACCTAGTTATTTTCTTGTCCTGAGTTGCTGTGCTTCTGTTGCTGTTCTGACACATACCTCTTCAGCTTGTTCCCTATGAGGAGCTCTTATAGTTACCGTGGCTGAAAAGGACTAGAGAACAGAATAAAGGGGTCATTTAAGTAGGAAAAACAGGCATAACACCTTTAATTTCTATGGTTTACTTTCTGATGGGGTCTCATGCTTTTTCCTTAGGTGTAAAAGTATTTATTTAATGCCATTGGTGTCCAGATTTGACACTATACAGGAGCTTACCTTAATGCACGTGACATCTAAATGCTAAATTACAAAATATCTGTAAACATAAACATAAACATGTGACAACATAAACCTCTGGATTATGACTAGAAAAAGATAAAGAACAGACTAAGTAAAGGAAAGGGTGCATGTCTTCTGATGATTGATCCTGAAAAAGTATCCCTGAGGCCCTGGTGCAGACAAAGTACTTGTGTAAGAGGCAGCCTCTGATGTCTGAAAGGCCTGTGGGGACCAATTCATTTTACTCAGTCTGGTAAAGTTCTTCAATCACTGTGACATAACACAGTAGAATTAAAAACAATTAAAGACTGACTTTTTTTTTTTATGTGTTAATCAGCATTTCACTGTATCACCAACTGGTCACCATACAAACAAACTAACTCTAAAATAATTGTTTTTAATTAAAATTTAGGATTCAACATGTGCAGAAAGTGATATCAGATAGATAATCCATGTGAAAAAGGACAGACAGTGCTCTAGAGGCACAGATGGAGAGCCTGTAGACTCAGCTGTATCTTCTTATATGCTCCTTACATAAATGAATGAAAGGGGTTAAGTATCCAGTCTCCTCCACAGCACCTGCAATCCAACCAATGTATTCCACTGACAAGATTTGCATAAGATAGCCATCCCTGGGAGAGGTGTTGCTTTTGACAGAAAGTATTGGGTACCACAGTGGGCCTACTTCCAACTTTGACCTTCGAAGCAGGATTAAACAGTGTTCATCTCCCTTGTGGGGCTGATGTAGTGATTGTTGCATTATGATGGTTTTCCCCACCTTTTAGGCTGACAAGGCTTTGAGTGTTCTGTGCAAGATTCTGTCCAACTTTGTGAGGAGCAAGTAGAGGCTGCCAGTGTGGAATTTGCTCGAGGAGTGGGTTTGCCTAAACTGTGGGGAAGTGCCTGTAGCTGTTTCAGTAAAGCAGTTGCAGGACAAGCATATTATGGCTGAGGGTTTGGTCTCTGCAGGGAGGAGACATCTCAGGTAGTGTCAGTCTCTTGGGAAGAGGAAGACAGTGGAGCCAAATTTCCCACAAGACTATTTTGAAGGGAAGTGACCACAGCTGTAATGACAGTAATGATGCATCCTGCTGCATTAGGATGTCTACTCAGTTTAGCCTCTTAGTGGACATATAAACTTAACACTTGTACTCTCAAAAATCTTGCTCTATTTTATCTGCCTCTGGATCTCTGTAAAATCTCCTTCATCTGTCCAATCCCCCCTTAAGACAACTTAGCACTTTTGCAAATTTGGCCATCACGTGTTCCTTTCACACAAGCTGTAGGTGTGAATGCTTCTTCAGGTGACCAACAAGAAAAATCAGTGGGCTTTTTTGGTCCTTATGCTGTATTTGTGGTTTATAATACAGCCTGATAGTTTTGTTATCCTTTTTAAAATTCTAAAATTAGTAAAATACCAAATTACCATATAAATTAAGAATTCTAATACAGCAGTAGTTGGATTTCTCCTTTAATACTAAGCAAATAGTAAAAGGAAAACAAAGGATGTAGAACTCTTGAGTCTTCTGTGCCAAAACTAGGACAGTTTTGATGAGAAGAATTAAGCATAATTTGAATTTCATTTTCTATTTCAGGGCATTCTAGGTCTCAGAGGTATAACTGGTATAATTGGACCTAAAGGTACCAAAGTGAGTATTAATCTTTCTTTCTATAAAATGACTTATATTAAAAAAATATACACCTCTGAATGTTTTAAAAGCATATTTACGCTTCTTCTTTATTTCCCCTGTTTTTTCTCTCTCCTGCCAGCTGTATTTCCATAGCTACTGTACTACTTGTTAGGAAGAAAGGTAACTCAGTCCTTCTAATTGATGAAGGACATGAACTGTTCACTCCTTTCCCCCAGTCCTTGCATTTAGGGTAGTTTTGCATGTATGCAAGCTGTAGTTAGCAAGATAGCAAGTTACAACAGTTATAAACTATAGCACATTTTCATTAAAGCTAACATTTATTAAGTAGTCCCTCCTGTTATTTGTATCTTCCTAAAGCCTTTTACTTCCATCCTCATCCGAATTTTTGCCAGGAGTTTTTATTGAGAGTTTGTTCTTTTTCCCATTCTTTCTTTGACATCTCTGTGTCTTAAATTGCTGCCAGTGGGATTAATATTTATGTGGGCTCTTACTTTGCTGGAAAATTTTCCTTCTGTTTGTCTAAGTGTTTCTATCTGTTATTTCAAACCTGGGTGCTACATTTCTAGTCTCATGATCTTGTTAAATCTATACGGTAAAAATTTCTGAAAGGAGTAGAGCGTAGCAATCCTGCCATTGTCTCCTTCTCCAGAAGTCAAAGCCCCTAAATCTTGTGATCATCTGTCTTTGGAGACAACATCAAATTTCTCCTGATTATGAATCTGCTTGTGAACGATCCTTCCTGACCTCTTGGACGTGTTTGCTAAGCTATTACTCTTACTTCACCTTTCTGGCCTTTGTGTGTTTAAATTCTCTGTAGTTATTTCCCTACATTTTCTGTAATGTTTTGTCTACTTGAAATATTTGCTACATCTGTTTGACAAAGGAATTCCATGTTCTCTCTAAATCTGACTTAAAACAATTTTTTTCTCGCCATTTACATTTATTTACAGGGTAGTGATTGCATTGTTTCCTTGAAACATAAAAATAGCAGCACTGCACTTGATGATTTCTCTGCATATTTTGATGTTATTCTATTATGTGGTGAAGGATATAGTATATTTAAAGAAGACACAGAGATTTTTTGAATAGCATGTAAAGGCCTACCTCCTTCCTAGATATTTTAGAGAATGATCTGAATGTTGTTTTTTGACTGATATTTTTTCATATTTAAATATATTTGCTTTCATATCTCCATTAAAAAAAAAATGAAGAAAATTGATTGCCTTTTTTTTTTTTAATAAAGCCCACTCACCTGTAGAGACTTTGTTGCTCCTAGCAAAGCAGGAGGACACATAAGTTGTTATTGCTCCAGCAGTTCACTTTAGTATCTTGTGTTATCTATTTGTTCTGTAGGGAGCTCGTGGTCTTGATGGTGATCCTGGTCCCCAAGGTCTTCCTGGTGCACCTGTAAGTAGAGTGTGGGTTATCCAAACACTTCCCATTTAGTGAAACTTTGTGGCTGTGAATCAAAAAAGCCTCTGATTAATCCAATTCTACTGACTCCCCACAGGTGAATAAATGATATTGCAGTGATATCAAGCCTATAATGTCTTAATGTTCCCAAAGAATTTGAGGTCGATGAACCCATTTTAACTTCTTCATATGTTATGGTTTCCTCTTCCTTTTGAGTCCTGCTGTGCATTAGGGTGGCTTGGATTTTTTCAGGTATCAAACTGGAACAAAACCTGTAGAGGGTGATTTGGGCAATTTTTGTTGGAGGTTTTTATTGTGTTTTTGTTTTATTTGTTTGGGGTGTTTGGTTGGTTGGTTTTTTTCTAAAATTCTTCCTTGCTCTCTGCTTCCATAGCTGGAATTTGTGCTTGGAATAGCCGGTAACTCTGTGTTAAACAAACAAGTGCAACATTCTTTGCTTAGACACTCCTGAAATCTCAGGTGACAGCTTGAGCTGTGTTTTTTAAAATCTATCTGTCAGCTGCAGTTTTAAGAAACTGCATTTTTAAATATAGTGTCATTTTGAGATGTCTACTTTGACCAAATGTGAATTGTACTTGTTGATTATCTGAGAGTTTTAGCTAAAAAATACAAGGAAGTTTATTCTGGTTTTATTTCTATTTTTTTTTTTTTTCTGTAGGGGGATCAAGGACAGAGAGGTCCACTAGGAGAGGCAGGTCCAAAAGGAGAAAGGGTGAGCACAGACAAATTTTGGCTCTTGTTGACTTGCAAACATTAGTTACTTAATAGCATATAAACAGTGCATAACTGGTACTCTCAAAATAATGTATATCAGAACGAGTATGCATTGACATTCTTTTAATCTGTCATTTCATTGTCTTTAGCTTAATTTTTAAATATTGTTATTATTCTCAGGGTCCTCAAGGTACAAGAGGAATAAATGGCCTCCCTGGGCCTAAAGGAGAGCCAGTATGTACATTTAATTTCTTTATTTGCTTCATTCGATGTTACTTTGTATATTAGTGCTTGGGCAAAATCTTTTCGAAGTTACAATATTTTTTTTTCTTTTTTCAAGGGTTTACCAGGAGTTGATGGCCGTGAAGGGATCCCTGGAATGCCTGGAGCTAAAGTAAGGCACAATTGGCATATTTCTGAGCTTTGGTAGTGCCCTAGATTGGTTTGTTAATTTGTGGCTGCTGCTCATGGCTTTATGCACATTATTAGGGTAATTGAATTAACATTTCTGTACTACAGATCCAAAAGTATGTCAACTCTTTGTTCTAGAAATAAAGTCTTTCCTCATGTTTGATTTGCATAAATTACAACTTAAAATGTTTTACAGGGTGAACCAGGAAAACCTGGAGCTCCAGGTGATGCAGGGCTCCAGGGATTGCCAGTAAGTATCAAGTATTTTACCTTTGAAAGGTAGGCTCAGTTCAAATCATAGAAAGGCTGTGTACTGGTTGATTTGACTCTGATGTTGGAGTAATTCTAGTGAAAATCTAAGCAAAAGGCTCAGGGAGAGTATGTGTAACGCAAGGGGAAATTCTGCTATGTGTGTGCAAAACCTTTGCACGGAAGCCTAGGTCTCCTTATGATGCCATTGTGGGGGACTTGGCCTCAAAAAACATTTGTGGCCAGGATGTGACTCGTCTCGTGTTTCTCCTGCCTGAGACCCCGTGGATGCTATGGTGTGACCCCATAATTAGGGCTGGGCTCATTGTACTGACTAGGACCAAATTATTCCCAGGCTGAGCAGGAAAAGCTGAACTGCTAGTCTGACATACCTTCCATGAACAATCATCCTTTGATATTCTGCTGGCTCACAACATCTGGGATGCATCACGCTCATGCTTCTTTCTGTGGGTGGGTCGGAGGTGTCCAGTGTATCCCCTGTGGAGAACTTACAGGGAATCAACAGTGCTTTATGGGCTTTTTCAGAAGGTAATCCTCTTGCATTAACTGAGTTTGAAAACTGTACCAGTTGTCAGAAGCTAAATAGAAACCTATTTAGGACACTTTGCTATAGGAGTAATTGCTGTGAGGAACAGTGATGGAGATGTTTTAAAACAGAACTGGACATAAATTTATAATAAGTGAACTCTTAAGCTTGGAAGACAATTTAGTAAAAGCATACTTGCTATGAGCTGCTGCAGAGAAGTGAGGGAATGAAAAATATCCGAAGGTGTCTGTTAAATTCTGCACCTCCAGTCTCAGCATACTGGGACAAGCATGTATTTCTAGTCTAAGACAGAAAAAGTCACAATTCCTTACTTATCCATGCTCCTTTTGCAATTTATGAAGTAAGAATAATACTCCTTATCTGTTACTTTGTAAACAGAAAGAATTCAAGCTTGGTCCCTTATTGAATAAAAGTGCTTTAGTATCAAGTTAAAGGATTAGAAATACTCAAGAATGAGAAGTATTTTTTTTTTAAACAGCATTTCCAATCACCTTAACAACAAACAAAAGTAAATCCTTTTTCTTTCAGGGTTTCCCAGGCTCTCCAGGTATGAAAGGCATTCCTGGCCCAAAGGTAAAACATCTTGAGTATTGTCTTTCTTATCTAAATAAAGTGCTGAAGTGTCTAAAGTTCAGAAGTATTCAATGAAATTGTACTAACCTTCTTTTGCGTTAAGAGACAAACCTTAGGCTGAAGGAATTAAATATAGTTTTTAATCAACTTTGGCCTGTGCATTTTCATGATTCTTGTGCTACATGATGTGGTTTTCATTATTCTAGGCATTAAATAATACCTAAAAAAGGCCATTTCCTTTTAAATTTGTGGAAATCATTGCTAGAGGAAGATTTTGACATGCCTACCTCACTACATCTTGAAATGAATGATCTTGTAATAAGAATAATATTTATAGCCACCCTAAGCTGATCCAATCACAGATGTTGTTATCTCTATTTAGGTAGAATCAATTCCAATTTAGTTTAAAAAATTGTTGTAAGATTGAGACTGTGGAATGTTTCAGACAATGATATGTGAGTTTAGCTGTAAGTAATTGAAAAAGAAAACTAGACTGAGACATGATTTTTGTCTGAAATTACATGGAGTGATACTGCCTTCTGTGATTTAAAAGCAGCAATCAAATCTATTTGGGATTTGTCAGCACATAAACAGCAAAGGAACTGAAATCTGACTTTTGAAAAATTAGATAGAAAGGTTTGGTCAAAGTTAAAAGAACACCAAAAATAAGGCAGAAGTTAAAAAATTGACACAGGCTGATTTTTTTTAGACCTTATTGTTTTCCTTATTTTAATTTTTGATTTTAAAATGGAAGAGCAGACCATTGGCTCAGCTGATATTTTTCATCTTCTGCCCAACAGGGTAATAAAGGTCCTCCTGGGGTGCCAGGGTTAATGGGAAATCCTGGGAAACAGGTAAAACCATTGATCTTATACAAAAGATACAGAAAAATGTGTAAAAAAAAAAATCACTTTTCAAATTTGTTACATTTCAAATTTGCTCCCCAAAACAGGGTCAACAGGGCCCAGAGGGAGAAGCAGGTCCAACAGGACCCCGGGGACCACCAGTAAGTATGGAATAAATTTCTAATTGAGTGTATGTAAAATTGCAGTGTCTCAACATAGGGTTGCTGAAGCTATAGCCACAAGGTAAAATTATTATTTATCATAAATTCTAATTTTTGAGGTAAATACCAGTTCTTTACCTGCTGTACCAAGAGGGTATGCATCATCACACAGAGAAATACAGTCCTATATATGTCCAGTAATGCCCTATAATTGATCTTGGCTTTGGTGAAAAGTTGAATTTTTAACCTTTGTTTATATTCTTCTTGTCTGTGTATTTAAATATGCTGACTAAAAGCCAAAACTGAGGGAATAAGCATGGTTTGTGACAAAAAGCTGGAACCACACTCCTGTTCTTCCACTGCAACATTCTGTTTGACATTATTAACATAGATACAGTGGTGTGAAGAATAGCATTTATCTTTTATTGTAATTTCTTTCCTTGGAGATTTTTCTTAACACTAGAAAGATTTGGAAGACTGGATAAATTGCTGCTGGGCAGGTAGCTTGCTGCAGGAAATAAATCTGCTAAGAAGAGTGAACTGATGGTATTCGTTAAGGCTCAGTTTTGAAGACAAAGGACAACTGGATGGTGGAGAGTGTTGGGTACTGCTTTCTGATTCTCTCCAGAGGGGACATGACATGGTTTGAAGCTATGTAAGGCTGATCTAATTTCCCTTTGCTGTTAATCCTTCTGGATGGAGAGGGATGAGAGGATCAGTGATTTGAAGAAAATTTTCATGTACAAATACTCACTGTGATGACATTAACCAGGCTTCAGGCTCTGTGTGCAATTGCTTTTCCAGGCTTCCCTCTTGCCACTGATAAGGGGATGATTTCCTGGAATTTTCTGAGCTTCTGCTATAATACAATGACACAAGTTCTGCTCATGCAGTTGTAGAGTTATTCTCATACAAGGTTTAGTGAGGTACTGTCTGTGATATATTTGTAAGGGTCAGGAATATCTTCTCTGAATTAGCTCCTAAACATACACCAGCAGACAGCCAAGTAACACATTCCATTTTCTTCTGGTTTTTTTTTTCTGTGGTTTATGCTATCAGGTGCTAGATGTATTAATTCATGAAATCAGATTTATTTTGGACATTGCTGCTGTGTCCACAGCTGCCTAAGGATGATACAAAAAGGGGATTATATGAGCATTTATAGGATGGAATACAGGTATCTTCAGTCTCCCAAATACCCAGCTTGCAAACAAGTTTTTGTGTTTGTCTTTATTTTTGTTCTTTGTATTTAAAAGCGTTGGGTACACTTGAAAAGGTTTTCAGCCCTGTTCTTAGGCTGATACTGTACACTTGGGACAGGAACGAGAATTATAATTGAATCAGACCAAAGTAATTGCCCACTCTGATAATGCACTGTAATCTGCTGAACTATTCTTTTAATCCTTTCAATGTGAACATGAATTTACAAAATCAGCAGTCCGTAGAACAGGAGTTGACACCCGAGGTTAATTATTAGTAACCCTGTAGATGGACAGAATTACTTAAAGAAGATTAAATACAGTGATTTTTCTTTTTATCACTCTAGAGACCAGCAAGACATCTGAATTTCTTTCCTTTATTTTCTCTGTGTTTACAAAGTGCACTCATTTTGGAAAATATGTAAACATTAGAACCAAAGTACAGAAAGAAAACTTTTGGTCAATACAATATGGAGAAAGGAATTAAATTATTGATTATGAAGTAAGTTTTTATGTGGTCTATCAAACAGTAAGCTACTTCTCATCTGCAGTTCCCTTAAAGCTATAAAGAGCCTTGGATAATAACTATGTTGGCTCTCATCAGCTTGAGACTACAGGCAGCATATGACTGGAAAAACTTTCTGTATTTATTTTTTTGGTGAACACTTCACATCTACACAAAAAAGGGGGATGATGAGGGTTTTTTTGTTTAGGAAGGACACAGTGTTGAACTATTGAATTTCAGAGAGCTTTGGTCTAAGCTGAGTCAATATTTATTTCCAGAGCAGAATAAAGGATGTTTTCTCTTTCTTCTGCAGCATGTACCTGTAGCAGATACATTTGAACTTCAGCTTTTAGGATTCTGCCCTTCTATTTCTAGGGAAAAAAATAATCTGCTGGTTAAATTATTCTACATGGCATGATTTTCAAACTTCTAAAACTAGACAATTTGGCAATAAGTTGAGAAAAGCAATAATAATTCAATTACAATTGTTCTAAAGAGAATTTTACTTTTTTTCATTTTTTGCTTTCCTAATTAGAAATTTTCTCACAGCTTTAACACTTGCTTGTTTTTTGACCAAAGTTCCATAACCAAACACTTTCAAAGCCTGAGGAATTTATGGTTGCTATTCAGGTATTTTTCTTGGCCTATTTCTTCTAATTTTGAATTATTCACTTTATAACTCACTTCAGTTCTTTTCTTTCTCCTTTATCCCTTTGTTCCATTTTATTCTTGCTATTCTTCAGGTAGAAGTCAGGAGGGGTTGGGCTTATTCCTTGGGCAAAGAAAAAACCTTGATATTTTGCAGGATGTGGGGAATTTCAGTCCCCTAATGTATTTGTTGCACAGCAGCAGCCACATGAAATCCTCTTCTCTCCCCTCTTCCACTTACCCTTGTTCTTTGCATTGCAACTGGGTGAGACACCATGGCAGGAGCTCCAGGAGGGCCAGAACTCCAGAGGAAAGGACATCTGGTGAAGGTCTCTGGGGACTCTGCTAATATGGCCAGCAGGCTGGTATTAGCATTAGGGAAAACCTACATGCCTACATTTGTGTTATATTTAAAAATCACGGGCTTTTCAGCTTTATCTGCTTGCAAAAGACGTTTTTTTGGGAGAAATTTTTCACTTCTACTAGTGTGTAGTTTTTTGAAAAGTTACACAAGAGAGCACTATTATCAGTGGCTCTGTGGGACAAATAATGCTTATGTACTGTTTGCCAAATAACTTATAGAGTCCTCTGTCATAAACCATGTTATTTCAGTGTATTTTATTGTAAAACAGCTGTTGGAATGTAGTTAGAAAGATATTGTTTCTAAACAGCAGTTTCAAATTTTGGCCTTTTGTGATTCTGTAAACATTTACAGTTTGACAGGGAAGATACTAAATATATGAAATTAAGATTACTAACTCTATTTAAAAACTCATGGCAAACTCATGTGTTAGGAGACTCCTTTTCCTCACCTCTGACAAATATCCCTAGGAGAAAACTTGCTTTAAAAACTGTAATTTTAGTCTATTACTGCTTTTTCTTAAAAAACTTCAACTGGCATCTGAGTGGCTAGGGTAAAAAAAGCAAAAACCTTTTGCTACTCATGTATTCAGTAAACTGGAAAAACAACTGGAGCAACATGGAAATTTTGCCTTTTATTTCTAAATGAAACATATTCTCCACCCCACTGTTGGTTAACCTTATTGTTCTAACCAATCCAAGTGATTACCAAACTCATTTGTGATTTAAACCTTTCTAAGTCAGTCATCATGGCAGGTGGGACAAAGGAAGGAATTCTCAAATGTGGGAGTGTCATTCCTAATCAGTGGAATTTAGTCATGCTCTCTAAGCTGCTTAACCATTTTCTTTTCATATTTGCTGAGATTTAGTAATCTAATTTAGTTTCTGCAGAAAATACTGACCCCTGCCTCTGCTTTTTCATCCCTTGCTTTTCCTCAACTATTTAACCTCTAAATTGATAACATTTTGAGAGGCTGTATTGCACCCTGTGGTTTTGCAGAGAGATTGTAACATTGAAGTTATCACTTAAAATTCAAAACGTGTCTAGCAAATTGAGCAAACTTGATGTACATTCAGGCCAGCATTCGTGTATGTTGATTTGTAATTAGGAAGTAATACATGTTTTCCCAACATTAGCAACACAGACTAAATATCCAGCTGCCTAAGATTTGATACCATAGCCCCTCTGAGAGACTTCTGGGCTGACTTCCTCTCTGGAAGTGCCTTCGTCTCACTGTAAAGAGGAAACCTGGAGAGTACCTTGGATTTAGTACTCAAATGTCACACAACCTAAAGGTAGAGGGGAATGCTGTTTTCAGCATCATAATTTTCTGGTCTCTAGAGATATTTCTGTCCTGCCTATGCTGAATTGTAACTTTGGTTACCCTAAGTAGTTTAGTTATCGTAACTGAAATGTAGCTTTTCTATCATATTCCTTTTACATGACTGCAACTGAAATAACCTGTCACTTTCTGTAGTTGATAATGGTAGGATGAAATGTCCTTGTCTCAGTTTATACGCTATGTTTAGGAATTAGTGGACATGTTTTTAGTATATAATTTCAGACATTCCACAAGTGGTGTCATGGTTTACATTCCAGGTAGAGCTAGAGGGGTTAGTTAGCATTAGAGTGCTTATAGCAGGAAGGACAAAGTGCATTTCCATCTTGGCAGGTACTTTTTATCCAGTAAACCTAAGCCTCTAGGGCAGTGTGACAAAACGTTTTGACCCAGCCCAGTTCCACAGCATGGTTTGTACAGGGTGGCACTTTTTCTGTCACGCTTGCAGATCACATATCCCAGTCAAACTTTAAGCTCCAAGCCTCTTCACTTCTCCTAGCATCCACCCTGTGTTCCTAAACGACATGGCCAGATTCTTGTCTGATACCTCTTTGTTTACTCCTCCACCTCCAACAACAACAGCTTTCTTTGACTTTTGGGCATGGTAGACCTCTGGATGCCAGCAGATATCACAATGTTGGCTTCTTCTAAGCAGTGTAGACAGTAACCTGGGTAAAAGATGGATTTGTTATGGAGCTAGTGTACCAAAGCTGTCCTGGACTTCAGCTAACACTGTAGACACAGTCAGAATAAAGGTCTCTGCCCTCTAGACTTGGCCACAGTATCACTTACGAAGAGAATGACAGCTAGTGGGTTGTTGCTTCTGCCCAAAGCATGGCATAGTTAAGAGGAGGGAACATTTCATGCTACATCTACCTCCTACCATTATCCTGAGCAGTACAATTCAATTACTACTATGGCAAAGTTGCAAAGTTTCACTTAAAATCTCAGAGAAAGTTACTTGTATATTTACGCTTCTATCAAATATTAGTTTACATACTTGGATGCTTTTCAATACTGAATTGAGGGTTGAAGAGTCCTGTTGATGCTTCTGTGGATAAATCCTTGAATTTAAATGAGTATTTCCTCTGAGATTTTGCATGACAAAAATTTAAGTCTCATAAGTATATAGTTGATAAATGGGTTACATTTTGCAAAAATCTTTGAATACGAAGTTTTAAAAAATCTAAAATGTACTTTGTTTATTCTTCTTTATTCCACACAGATTTAATTCTCTATGGCAGTCCTATGTTATATATTTAATAATATATAAAAAATTACTTAATAACAAATTTTTTAAGTTGTAAAGGGTTATTACAGTATATGCTGTGGATTATCTTTCAAGTGGTTCTAATTAGTGTTTCAATTATCTGGGCAGCCAAGTGAGATGCAAATTACCTGGAATATATTCTCATTCTTATTATTGTTCCATTCAATTGATGAACAGGAAATCAATAAGACAGTGAAACTCTGTTAGCATGCGAATGCATTCTGTAACTGTTTGTTTGTGAGAATTCTACAAAAGGATCAAGTCTTCAAAATTTCAATGAGGATGAAATCCCCATCCCAGACAAGGAACTGTCAACTGTAAGGTCTTAGGTATGTTACATTAAAAGGCTGAATAGAACAGATCTGTGAGAAAGACATTAAATCTTTAAATGTATTGAGTGGTTCAGCCATTGCGCCTTGAAACAGAGGGCAGGTAGATTTTGTGGTAACCACAGCCTAGCCCAGGAGCTGTGGAAGGGCTGCATCCTGGTGGGGTTCAGATTGCAGTGCTGTGCTGCCATTTCACACTTACCATTTTGCATGTGCCTTTTCCTAGAGGCATGGAATGTTCACCAGCATGGATGCAAGCCGGTCTGTCTCAGCTCACTCCAAACTAGAGTGGCTGCTTTCCCTCCTTGAGCATTTCACCTCTAGGAGCAGTACGGATTCTGAAGTGTGTCAGAAGTGCATAAAACCATACAGATTCTGGGAGTGTTTTTGTTAAAACCAGTGCAGCCTGTTGGTTTGTGGGTGGCCTGGAGCTACATACAGAGGGCTGCTGTGTAAGAAAGGCAGGCTGAGGACAAGGCCAAACTGCCTTCTGCTCTAATTAGTGCCCGAGGTGACTTACAGCACAGAGGAACATTTCATCTGACCAGGAACAGATGTCAGCACCTGAGCCAGCTGCTACAGAAACCCTCCTATAGGCTGTGGGGGAAATAGAGGTGCTTCTAGGACACGACTTATGTTGCATTTTAAATGTTTACATGAAGACATTTCAAGATGCTTTTTTTTTTTCTTCAGAACTATGAATAAGCAGCTTACTGTGTAACCTATCCAAGGGCCATTTCAATCTGGTATAACTTGGAGGAAGCATTACAGTCTTTCTAGTTATGCCAGGAATGGGATTCCTCATTCTTTGGGTTCCAGTTCCTCTCTTACTTGCTAAAACACCACTGCAGATCTTGAAATAATCTGTTCCATAGTTTGAAATAATCTGTCCTTACAGACATAATGCCAATGTTTACAGGAAATACTATGCATCTGTATTCTGGTCTTCTGTAAACTAACCTTCTTTGCCTCCTTAGAAGAGCATTGCGTTTGGCAAAGTGTCTGTGGTGTGCATTTGACAAAAGATTTTTTCTGCATTTGAGATAAAATGAAAGTTTTTTTCTTGAATTTTGTGTGACCAGCAGAACTTTTGGTGTGCTTAAGAGGTTTATTATAAGATTTAACTCTGAAGATTATACTGCTTTTGTTTCATCTGTGTATAGCAATGACTGTTACGAAAATGATATGAGAAGACAAGTTTCTAATGTTGATCGTAATTTTAGTCTTCATCTTTCCTGCATCAGAGATATAGCAGTATTCCAGGCCAGAGATGTAGTTCAGAATTTTGTCATTAAATAAAATTTTAATGCGTTTTCTGGGTTGTAAGATGAAGGTGAGTTAGGAGACATTTTTCCTCTCTTTCTTTTTTTTTTTTTTTTTAACATAAAAAAGCTTCTAGAAATTATGCAAAGTGCTTTAAAGTAATAGGTATTTTAACACTATAGGATAGTTTGGAGGAAATGAATTGAAAAGTCTGTTTAGTTCAGTTCTGTGATCTCTCCAGGATACCTAATTATTTCTTGAATTGTAGAGTTAGCTTTCCTAAGCTTGTGTGAGAAGTTGTCATTGCATTTATGACCTAGAGTAAAAGGCCATGTCTGCCATCTCCTTTTATGTAGTAAGCCACAACATTTCACAATATTGTTATGAAAAAAAATTCCTCTATTTAAAATTATCCATTGCATACAGCACTAGAATGCTAAGATCTGCTTTTATCTAAATTTTTCTATGTTATTGTATAATAGTTTATCAACTTGCATAACTAATAATGTCAATTCTTGACATTTTATGATCTTAAATGTTGTATCTTTCTTTTATTGCAAATAGCACTTACGTAGGCACAAAGTGAATTTAAGGAGAGTTTCTTAAGTGAGACCTAGGCTTTTGTTGGGACACTCTTTGAATTTATCTGTCCAGGGATATGCCTATACATGTGAGAGTAAAGCTATAAAACTTAATGAGCTGTTCTGAAAAACTTAATCATAAGAGACAAAATCTTTTGAGAAAGGTACTATATTCAAAAATTGTTTAAAATCTTTTCAAGTTTGGCTCAATGTCAGGTTTACCCAGAGTTTGTATTAAAATGGCTGCATTAAGAAATAGGGTCATAATACTAATGTGAATGTGATGAACTGAATGGATAAACATGTCTGAGGTGAAGATATAAAGATGCAGTAAAGCACATATTTATGCCTATCACTATTATAAATTGTGATTTTTAAAAATTACCCTTCCCTATAACACTCTAGGCTTTCTTTAGACCTGAATGAGTTTGTTAAGCATTACTTCTGTATTTGCTTGTCACATTTCTGCACTGGGGATCAGGTGCTTTAAATATGTGGTCATACAGGAGCTCAGGTGAAGAAACCAAGCAAAAGCCTAAAGTTAAGCATGCCTGCTAGAGTTGTCATAGTGAAGTGAATGTGTTTGTGACAGGTAACTCTCAGGTGTGATCCCATGAAGGGAACTTCATTTTGCTTAATCACTCAGCAAAATTATTTATTTGAATAATTTAATGCCAAATAAAGGTTATACGCCATTGTTAACTACAAATGTTTACTCAGAAAGTTTCACTGGTTTTAATGTGTATGGTATTTTTGCACTATGAAAAAGAAGTTTCAATTAAACCCCACAGCTAAGTAGTGTAAATCACTTAACATTAAAAAAATCATACTTTATTCCCAGATCACAGGAAGAATTCCAGGAAATAATGTTGTCCCTTTATTTCTGCTTCCAGGGTAGCAGAGGGGAGACAGGTCCAGCAGGTCCTCCAGGTTTACCAGGGAAGTTGGTAAGCAGTTTATTTCTATATTCAGTGCTCATGTTTACTTTCAAGGAGCTATAGTATCATCTGGAGCTACACTTACCCATTTATCGATGCAGGGAACTGAAAATAACATTGAAATGAGTGGTGGTTCAGTTTCTTTTTCCGTCCTCTGTGACTGTGCTAATATTAGAAAATGCTGTTTTAAATTACATGGAGAGGTGTGTGACTTTTTCTTCTACTTGATAAACCCATAAATCCTATGACATGCAAAGCTGAGTTGCACGCTCCTGTGTGGGCTCCTGGGAACAGGAGCAGTGAGAGACTGGCTTTCTGCCAACAGCTACGTGAAACTAATGAATGGAGCACATTATGAATGCCACCTTTTACCGGAGCTCCAGAAGTATTTACACAGAAGCAGTCAGAAGCATAGCTGGGGAGGTCTTGGCTGAAAGAGCCCACTGTTACAGAGGAATGTGCAAATCGCAGCGTGCAAGATCTTGGGAAGTAGTTTTAAGAGAACCAGTCTGTTGTTGAGGGACTGGAGGGGAGAAAATGCTGTAAGTCATTTCTGTTGTGATTGTCAGCAATAAATTCGTAATAAGATTCTGTTTAGAGTGCTGTACTTTGGATCAGCCCAATTTGCATCAGATAATCCTCTTTCATCAAGCTAAGTCTGTTCTGGGAATAAGGTTCTGCCCCATCTGCTTCAGAGTATGACCCTTAGTTGTTCATTCTAAATGAGATTGGCTAAGTTTACATCCTTGACTTATTTTCACAGGGTCCCCAGGGTAATATTGGACTTCCCGGACTGCCTGGTCCTCCAGGCCTTCCTGGTGGTAAAGGTGACCGGGTAAGAAATGCACTCGTACATGCTGTTTGGTGTCAGGAGTAAACGTAACAAATTGAGCACTGTTTTCAGTTTTTCCATGAAATAGTATCTCTTTTCTTGTTTGGTATGTAGATATTTTAACTGCTTGAAAGTGGTGCTCTCTGTACCCATTAACTGCTTGTAGCTCATAGACGTGTACAGGAAAAGTCTTGACAGTGTCGCTTAAGGGACTGAAATAAGATTACTGGTGTAAATATTCTTTTGGTTTTTTAAGTTTGAATCCTTTAAAGACCTAAATCGTACTGCAAATCATTGACACAGCCAGATATGAAATGGTCAGTCAGGGTCTGTGGTCACTCTAGAGCTTTGCAGCTTTGATCCTCACCTACAGTAGTGGTGATGCCTGGTACCTATGTCTTAGGACCCTCTATGGAAATGGTCATGCTAGTGCAGCTATTGAGACATCTATGCAAACATGCAGAATTACAGGATATAAGTACTTCTAGTATTTTGTTGCGAGGGAAAGATTGGGCCCTAGGGGCCTCACATAACTGCAGAAAATATCTTGCTTTGCTCAGTGTATGTTAGTGAAGTACATAAAGCCAGAGATGTTTCTTATCTTCTCTTGGCTATGGGAGACTGCAAAGGATGGAATTCACTTGCCAAACTTCTGACATACTTAATACAAAAATATTAAGTTCTCTACTGTGTCTTACTTACTCAAGGCATGTCTACATCAGTATTAAATGAAATACACTTGTGAAGTGCCTCTTCTATCCTCCTGACAACCAGGGGACTGTTGGACTGTTAGTCAGGCATGGGTATAACTGCTGTAGAAAGTCTGAGCTGAACAGAGGAATCCTGCCCTTGGTATGCTCCCAGTGTACATCACAGGGTTTCTGGATAGGGTTTGCTGTTGTTTTTGGCAGCTTTTTTTAAAAAAGGTATTCAGGTACTTAAGTATTTGATGTTATTGAGGTATTTTTTTCATGTTTGTTTGGTTTTCTTTTAATGCTGAGATCAGGGCACGTGTTTCTAGTCAAATGTTAAGTATTGACATAAAGCAGTCTCTTTTATTAGATTGGTAATGATTCATATTTTAGACTTCTCCAGAGGGAGATTGAAGGTACTGAGGAAGCAAAGGTACAAGGAAAATATCTAACATCTGTTGCAGTGCTGACAAACTCTCTCCAAAGGTGCTTGATTTCCCTCATTTGCCGTATAAACAGTCTGGATCTCTACGATAAAAAGTAGAGTGCAGATGTTGTAAACAGACCTAGAGAGATTGAGGCTACAGCTGGGAGGCTTCTGAGTAACTGGCAGATGACAGTAACTTATGCCTGGACCTTTTTTAATGCTCTGTGCAAATACCTTGAAGTCCGAAGTGCTATGCTAGGAATTATTTCATCCTATGATTGCTTTTTAGCTCTCCACTTGTATCCTTGATTCATATTCTATTTTCCAGTTGCATAGAGGTTGGAGTGAATTTTCTGGGCAGGCTTAGCATGGCTGCAGCCCAGCCAGCAGCACTGACCTGCAGTATCTCTTCTGGAGAGTATTGTGCCACTCTATCCTTCCTCTTCCCTTCAGCTTTTGCAACTGCATCAGTCTTGCACAAACAACCTTGTCAGGTTGGAAATAGGTGTCTCTGTAGCTTGTTAACCCAGTCTTTGGGTAAACCCCTTCTAGGAGTAAGTTCTAGGCTGAAGGAACCTTTCTTCCCTTTCGGATTTCAAAACGTCATGGTTTTGTACACAGGGATCCTATAAAGTTCTGTTGTGTAGCTGTATCTGCATGGTAAGAGTTGATGTAAAGAGCAGCCAGAAGCCAGTAGAATTCATGAATTTGATATATCAGTAGTCATTATTGATCCCAAAGCTGTTAAATATTGTGTACTATCTGTTGGCATCTTGTCTACGTGCAGGTGATGACCACTTAAAGAATAAATCACCACCAAAGATACCACCACAATTATCTTTTCTGAAGTAATATGTAAAAGTGAGCGCTGACAAAATTTGATGGATATAATAATGATTGAATGTTGCAAGTGTAATATCATGTGCTAGCTGCAGGATTGGTGTTCCAAGCCCACATGGACCAATCCTCACCATGTCACCCTGTGCCTGGATGGGTTTTCAGGCTGGAAAAGGAGGTCACAGCCTAGGTCTTTGCCTCCTTTGGAGCCTGAACCAGACTGCCACTGGTTTGGGCGAGGAGCTGTGTGCATCAGGCACACACCTGACGTAGGCTAGCAGAGAGAGCAGTACAGAGCAGTATAAGAGCAATGGCTTACACTTCAGTGAATCTTACAGGGTGGTTATGGCCATGCAACACGGTTAACAGCCAAACTCCAGCATTCACCACTTAGGCTGTCTCTGATTCATATATTTTGGATTGGTTTCATACACTCAGGTTCTGTCAGGTTTAGTCAGTGAAACAGCACCAAGCTAAGTGCCAGATCTTGGCACTGCAACATGATCCTTTGTGCTGCTAAGTAGTTAAAGTGGCCCCTGGTACAGGTTTGGATCATGCTGACAGTTTTGAAAATAGTTCTTGAGTATGGTTTGAGAGGGATTTTGGCAAAATAGATAGGCAGTATGTCAAGAAAAGTGAGTATTTTCATAGTTTGACATCTTGCCTTATTGCTTCCATTGCAATTTTTGGAGTCAATGTAGAATAGATTCCAGTAGTTTCAGTTGTGATTTTTATATTTGCTTATACAAGCATTGCAGGACAAGGCTCACAAAAGCAGTAGATTCTTATATGTCATCTTTATCTATTGGCAGTTTTATTGCTCTAAAGAAGAGTAAGGGAGAAAAAGAACCCCCAAAACAGTGTTAGGTTGGAAACCAATGTCTTTTTTGTATAATTGGGAAACCTTAGCGAGGCACAATGTTGAGAACACTTCAGACAAAATAGTTTCAGTGTTGTTTGACAAAGTCAGAATGTTAAATAGTTCTGTCATTTATACTGCTTAGCTTTGTGGATAATTTAGTATTAGCTCTTCATCTTTAAGAACATGAGAACATGTCAGAATTTGTTAAAATCATAAAAACTACACCAGTCTCTGTGCCTGTATCTTATGTGAATTAAATGGATCTCTGAAATGGGAGAGAAACTGCTGCATCTCTCTCTGTTTTACAAAACCAGGGTTGTCATGCACAGTTACAGTTTGTTTGGAATGCATATCTTTGAACATGCACAGACTGCAAAGAGTATTAAAGGGATGGTGTGACTGGTTTTCTAACAGAATAAAAATACAAAAAGATTTTCCTAAATGGTATACAATTTTGCTCTAGAAAAAATTTACATAAGTTTGAAATTAATTGGGTCATCAAATTATTTTCTTTGTTTCCTGCCTGTGCACACAGGTACGTTTTGGTAGAGGATTCTAAGACGAAATATAATCTAATTTCTTTTTCTAAAGGAATATTAACTTTAAGATAGAAGCCCTTCAGTTTTGACTACAATGCTCAAAATCCTAGACACAAATCCTAGACAGGTTTGCTAAAAGATGTTGAGAATTAAACAGCATGCAAGACAAGATCGTGACTGTACTTGTGGATGTCTCTCTGCTTTTCCCACATTAGCAGGGCTAGTATACCCTACAGCCATATTGAATATATAATAGTGCTAGAAAAAGTGATACACTTAAACTGGATTTATTTACTTGAAGCTTCTAAGCAGTTCTCAGAGCAGACCTGTAGCAGCTGCAAGTGCATTTGTCATGTAAAGGGGAGATGTACTATGGAACAGTCAGAATCTGTACTGTACAGTGTGGTGGTGGATTATATGTTCCATACTAGTACTTGCCTTCACTCTGTCACATAAATTACATAGTAAGATTTAAGTGCTTTCACTGTCATTCTTAAAAATATGCAGCTTTAAAGGTCTCTTGCGTGAAAGTGAGGTTATGATCAAATAACATTTAGTGTGCTTTAGAACCTGAACTTTAAAATTCTGAAGACTTTTTTTTTTTAAATTTTTAATCTTTAACCTTTTAGGGTTCGGTGGGTGAACCAGGACCTAAGGGTGAACAAGTAAGTCATGTTACAGATCATAGGACTTCAAAATCACGTACCAAATGTCACATAATGTTGACTAAATCTGAAGGCTGACAGTATGTCTTTCTTTGATATAGGGTGCACCTGGAGCAGAAGGAGATGGAGGAGAAAAGGGTGACTTAGTAAGGCACTTTTTTTTTACCTGATATAATATTACAGTGTTGTTGTAAATTAAAAATATGAAGTATTGTTGGAGTGCTTCAAGAATTGTTTTCATCATTGAAAGGCACATTTCAGTTTTATACCCTTGCAGAGCACAGCAGTTCTATTTGCCTAATTACTCTATTCCTGCTGTTTGGAAAGCACTGAAATATGCATGTTCTGTTAGGTGTACAGTATAGTACAGACTGCCTTGAAGAAAAAAGGACGTGTCTGTTTTTGTATGTAGATACGTATATATAGAAGAGTGTTTATATACAAAAATATATATACATATGCATACACAGGCACATAAATTCTTGGTGTTCGAGGCAGTGAGGATGAGCAAGTAGTTTAATTCAGGTGAAGCAGGAGGAGAGTTAATAAATATCCTTAATGACTCACACTTAAAGGAAATGTTTTGTGTTGACTTTCTCTTCGGAAATATGATTTGCAACTGGCTGTTTGAGAGAGGAAAAATGGACTAGGAAGAGTCTGTAGCACTGTGATGTTGCATATATATCTGTATCCATCTGTCTGTCTATCTATCCATCCATCTATCATCTATCTGTCTATCTATCTATCTATCTATCTATCTATCTATCTATCTATCTATCTATCTATCTATCTATCTATCTATCTATCTCTGTATGCTGCAGGAGTATGGCATGTTGTGAACTGACATGGGTAATGACTGGGTCATGTGCCCTTGAGTAAAGAGATTTGTTTCCCTGCCAGAAGAGAAACCTGCTGGTCCAGTGGCTCCCATGTCACCTCATCCAGCAAAGCCAGAACTGATCTTCCTAAAGGAAGTAAACTTCTCCCTATTCAAAGAATGGTACCCAGACTGTATGCTGGAAATTAGTTTTTTTTTCCCCACAGGCTGCAATTCTTAAAGCCTTAGTGAGCTAGATGTCCAGTAACTGAGCATTACAATCACTCTACAGATTCCCAGGAAGCAATATTATGGGTTGTTTAAGTGTGCTGCCAGCTAGTCCGGTTTGAAATGGGTAACAGTTATTTCTATTCCAATTATGACATACTCATTAACAGACAGGCCTTTGACTGGAAACCAGTTATTTCACCAATGACATTTAGGAACTGGGAAAGTACAGTTTACAGAAATTATTCTAAGTTTCTTAGGTGTTTTCACGCTAACCTATTTCACAGGTAATTACAAGATTTTGAAAGTTGTTTTCTTTTTTTCCGGTTGAGAGGAAAACCTAAAAATTCCTGAATAGTGGAATTGCTATTTTCAGTCAGGTGCTCAAGGGATTTTGGTATTGTTGAAGCCTGGAGAAAGATTGGTGGAAATAGGAACTTGTAGGGGTTTGGCTTCTTCACAGAACTTCAGGTAGTTTCTGTTGCAGTTTTTTCAGCAGTAAAACAGCACGGATATTCATAGTTCTGTCACTTTGTACAAACCAGAAAATCCTGGTTAAAAAACGCTTCTTCTAAAGGTTTCCAAGAAATCTTCTATCTAAGATTGTCCTGCAGTGTAGCTGTGTTTGAGAGGTTAGAGCCATGTGTCTAATTCCAAGAGAAGCAATACAAAACCAATTATAAAAACATGCTTTCTCATTTGCACCTTACAGAAAAGTTTTTGAGAAAGGAATTATACAAAACCCACTCAAAATAAAGGTTTAATTCTCAAAGGAATTGTAATTATTTGTGGTCCAATTTTGCATAAATCAACTTTTTAAGTTGAAAAAACCATCATGTCACATTTACTGCATTTGTAATGTCTGTGGTAAGGACACTCTCTTCTAACATAGTTTGTCTTCTTTTTAGGGTGACATGGGATTACCAGGAGCAAAGGGAGCTGTAAGTATAATGAAGAGCATTGTTACAGAAATACGGAGATCTAGTAGATCATGTAGTTGGTTTTCTGATTTAAGGAAAGAAAAACGCAAGTAACAAGCTGAGCTCTTTATTGCAGTTAAATGGAATGAGTTTTAGCAGCTTTTCTTCTGTTTAAATTTTGAATACAGCTAATATTAAAATGAATTAGCTTTGAAAAGGAATTAGTTTCCTGGATTCTAACTCTATAAAAGAGAAGCATCATTCAGCAGCAGCTTTCTGGCCAACAAAGTTTTTTCTAAAGAAAATGAATGCACCCTTTGTACAGCAGGTGTTGGATAGAAAGGAGGCTCAGTGCAGTGGCTGCATGCCCCTGTTAAAAAGCTGGCAGCAGGATTGTGATGTCTGTGAAACCAGAAGTATTTATGGCCCAGCTTCTTTATTTTATTTCATTTTTATTGTGTTTTTAATCTTATTTTTATTTTGTTTTGTTCATTGCAAAATGATAACTTTGATGTGGAAGGTGAGCAGAATCTTGTTATGTCCCATAAAAAAATAACTAGAGAGCTGAATTAATTCTTTTAGTTCAGGATCACTGAGGAGTTGGATTGTTACAGCATTTGACAGTATGAGCTGTGATACTAAAATACCAGCAATTCTCCCTATGGGGAACTGAGGCTGAGCATAACAAAAAGTCCTGTGCTTGTGTTATTGGTGTTCTGGGTAACTTTTGGGCTAAGCAAATGCAAGCAAAAGAGTGTTTACTGCTGCTGAAGATCCTACAAGGACATGAGGAAGAGATAGATTAGAAGAGAAATCTGTAATTTTATCCACCTGTATTTTTCAAATCCTCTTGTCTTGATGAGAGCCTAGAGTGCTTGCGATCCCAGTGAATGCGATCACAGGAATGAGTAATCTGTCTGGGAACCTGGTAACTCACCAGGCTGGGGAAGAAAGGAAAGATGGCTTCCCAGCTGCACAGCCCCTAAAAGCAATTATTCTGTCTTCTTAATGTGTCTGCCGAAGCGTGTTCTTTGGGTTCCGTTCTGACAGGGACAGCCATTGGCTGTCTGGGATGCAGCACAGCTGGAACCGAAATGGTTCCACCTCGTGGATTTAACTGACACCACACCTGAGTAATTTGTTCTTTAGCATCTCTTTCAGCCGGTGTTGCTCTCTTTTTTTATCCCCCCAGTAGATTTGGGAAATCATGAGTATGTAGGATTTTTTTTTTTCCTGCTTGTTTTGGGTTTTTTTGCATTTTTTTTTTTTCTTGTGTGTTATTTTTCTTTGTTATGACTACTATTGATTATTAGGAGTAGATTAACTTGTATTGAAAGCAACTGTGGTGGTTTGAGCTTGACTGGCCATCAGGTGTACACCAAAGCCATACTGCCACTCCCTTTCTCAACTGGCCAAGGAAGAGAAAATACAACAAAAAAGCTGATGGGCCCAGATAAGGGTCCAGGGAGAGATCCCCCACCTGTTATAGTCATGGCCAAAACAGACTTGGGGAAATTAACTGATTTATTACCAACCAGAGTAGGATAATGGGAAGTAAAACAAAAGGGAAGCACTTCCTCCCCCTCCTTCTGCACTGACCTCGGTGTCTTCAGAACTGTTCATTTCACATATTCTCACCCTGCTCTCCTCTGGCTGCAATTATTTCTGGGCAATAATTTTTTCCTCCTTGAATATGTTATCCCAGAGGCTTTATTAACATCACTGATTGGGTTGGCATTGGCCAGTAGGTCTGTGTCAGAGCTGGCTGCTGTTGGCTCTGCTGGACATGGGGGAAGCTTTTGGCATCTTCTTAGAGAAGCCACACCTGTAGACCCCCTGCTACCAGAACATTGCCACTCACGCCAAATACAATAATTCAGAGGTGCCTGCTGGCATAGGTCTCCCGCTGCATGATATTTAATAACTCTTGTCCATGTCAGTTGGTGTGAGGATGTTTCTTCCCCTCTGCCAGCAAACTCCAGCCTAGGCACTAGAACTAGCTCTGGTTCTGACAGAGTAAACAAAGCGAAAATGTGTGTTCCCAAACAGCCTGGGGCTAGACAGTAGAGGCTCACACCGTGGTACTCTCTAGAGAAGGACATGAAAGGCATTTGGAGCAAGAAGGGAGCTGGAATTTTCATACCTTAAGCAGCACTTAATGTTGAGAAATGTTCCATGTTGACATACATGAGGGCAGAGAGCCATCTTGAGCATGTCTCTATTAATTCTGATTTACCTATTTTGACAGAACAGACTATTTTTCCACTTCTTCTCTGAAAGTGAAGAGTACAGATCTCCTAAAAATCATGCAACTACTGACTCCAGTTGCTTATTTAAAAAAAATTCTATTGAACAACTGCATTTCAGCACTCATTTCTTTGCATTTGTGAATAGCTCCTGTCACAATTTTGATACATCAGAATGAGTCCATCACTAGTACAGCAGTCTACTGAAATTCCTCTCTTTCTTTGTCAGGTTGGTAATCCTGGAGACCCTGGTTCCCGCGGGCCTGAGGGAAGTCGGGGGCTGCCTGGCATGGAAGGGCCGCGCGGATCACCTGGACCGCGAGGCTTGCAGGGGGAGCAGGGTGCCCCAGGCCTGCCTGGCAGCGAAGGTCCAGCTGTGAGTACTGTTTTCATGAAATTGGTATCTTTTGAAGCTTTATCTCTCACTCACACCACTCCTTGTTTTGCATGTACGCGTGCCAAACTGAAGTGCCACAGCAGTCTGAAGTACAGTGTGCCTCTCATCAGACACAGTGTACACCAGAGCAATCTTGGGGTGTACATGGCTACGTCCTTGGGGGTCCAGCTTGCAGTTCAGCTCTGTTTTCTTATGCCCACCCCACCCCTGTAGTGTGCAGGAAACCAAACCGTGTTTGAAACAAAGGAGCATCACTCAAAGGCTTGACCTTGCTAGTTAAGTTGACATCAGCTGGAATAGTTGCACTTGCAGGAGCTGGAACACCTTTTAGTGACTCATGGATTATTTTTGGTTGGGATACAGTTAAATTTCTTCATAGTGGCTTGTATGGGGTTATGTTTTGGGTTTGTGCTGAAAATAATCTTTATAGCACGCTGATGGGAGCAGGAAAAAGGGTGATGGTTTCAAAGTGAAAGAGCATAGTTTTAGATTAGATATTAGGAGGAAGTTCTTCACTGCAAGAATGGAGGTCACCCAGAGAAGATGTGGATGCTTCATCCCTGGAAGGGTTCAAGGCCAGGTTAAAAGGGGCCCTGAGAAGGGGGGTTGGAACTAGATGGTTTCAAAGGTCCCTTTCAACCCAAGCCATTCTGTGATGTTTCAGTTACTCATGAGCACTGCATAGAATCAGAGCGTCTCCTGCTCTTTACACTGTGCCATCAGTGAGTAGGGTGAAGGTGCACAAAAAATTGGGAGGGGGCACAGCTGGGACAGCTGACCATAATTGACCAAAGGGATATCCCATACTATATGGCATCATGCTCAGCCATGTAACCAGGGAAAACTTGTGGGAGTGGCAAGCAATTGCTTTCATTTGTATCAGTTGCATTATCGTTGTCTTTTTTGTATTTTATTTTCGTCTTCTTCCTCTTCCCCTTTTTCCTACCCCTTCCTCTACTTCTTCTTACTTTCCATTTATTAAACTTCTTTTTCTTCCCCAGTTCCATGGGTGTGGGCTGTGGGTGTGAGCAGCTGTGTGGTGTTTTGCCAGCTGGGGTTAAACTGTGACAACTGTTTATTGACAGCATTTTTTTTGCATCAGGCACACTCATAAAATGTGTGACATCAACTGTTTTATTAAAACTCTCTTTTTTTAATCCTAGGGAAAAGAACCAAGCGATCAGCACATTAAGCAGGTTTGCATGAGAGTCATGCAAGGTAAATAGGCTAAAAAGTATTTGATGTGTTTTGTGCATTTAAATTGGGATAATCTATTCCTGTGGAGGCAACCAAGATTTTCCCCATGCTTACCCAGAACAAATTGCATGGCCTCAGCAGGGGGCCTGGTGGAAAATCTTTCCACATGCTAGTGTGGACATGGTATTAGGAAGTCCCCTATTTTTATATATTTTGGAGCCTCATTGCTTGTTGATTCCACACTACTATTGTGGTGAGCAGGCCATAGACCAGAGCAGTTGTGTGAAATACATACATTTTGTATTCAGATCACTTGCTGTGTTTACATACATTAAAGTACAAACTTCACTGAAATCTTTTTAGCCTTTTATATTTACTATTAGATTTCAGCAAACAAACTGCAAAATAGGTGAAGAGGAATGCAGAGAGAGGTTTCTGGAGATAACATACCTTAAAATTAAAGCAATACAGAGATACTCTAAATTAACCCTGATTTGCTGAGTTCTTGACACACACAGAAATCTGAAGCTTTTCTAATATGGTTAGGTGCGTGGAATTTACTGAGTTGAGAAATTTATGCTGCCCTATAAACACGAAAGAAATTTTTCACTACTTGCTGTTGAAGACGTCTTTTGGGTTATTATGCCTCTGTAATGTTAAGAGTTTACAGAATGAAGTTGCTGCTCATGTTTTAAAAATTTTCAGTAGTTGTCACTCTTCTTGATACTGCTCAACAGGGTATTTAAAAAAAAAACCCTCTATAAATAGGATAAATATCTTATTCTATAATAAGATAATATGTATATGTGATAAACTTTGTAAATAGCAATGTAAAAAAAGGAAGGTGCTGTAGTATAATCTGTCAGTTCCTGTAGCAGTGAACATACATTCTTCTTCAGTGATCATGGGAATCTCTTCATTCATATTTAATTACTTTGTAACTCTGTTCTCCTGCTCATTGCAGAACAGTTAGCTCAGCTGGCAGCCAGCCTTAGGAGGCCAGAATTCGGTGCTCCAGGTCTTCCTGGCCGACCAGGGCCACCAGGTGCTCCAGGACCTGCTGGTGAAAATGGTTTCCCGGGACAGCTTGGCCCCCGTGGCCTGCCTGGCCTTAAAGGTCCCCCTGGTGAGATTGGTCGCAAAGGTCCTAAAGGTAAGAAATTCTCCAACTGGCTTTCACTCGGTGACTGCTTCAGTTTTGGTTTTTTGGCTGTTTGTTTGTTTTGTTTTGGTCTTGCTGTTGTTGTTGCCCCCTTCCTTGGTTTACAGGTTGTAAACATGTACACTGTTTACAATGTACATGTGAACTGTACACATGTGAAATCCAAAAAGGATCTTGAGTTAGGAATGTAAGCTGTTTGCTGTAACTGTTGTGTCAGTTACTACAGTGATTAAAGGGCTCATTGGGCTGGCTTTAGCAAGACTTGTTTAGAAATCTGATTTTTTGCACATAAAAACCACAAAACCTGAAAAGTCCATGGGAGTGAGAATCAATATGAGGACTCTGACTCAGGTGCTTCCTTTTAGTTCAGGGCAGGTGCCTGCCCTTTCTGACATTGTAGAAGTCATTTGATGACAAACACCAGCAGTGGTTCTCTTTCCTCCATACAGCCTGGCTGTTGACCTAATTTCTGCAAGATTCATGATCCCAAGAGCTGATGTAAGCAGTCAGATTACTTCACTAAAAAATCTAGTCTACTTTTCTAAACACATCCAGTTTATCACATTACAAGGGACTGATAATAATCTACCTTTTTATTTGCATATAATACTCGAGCCATTTAACATCATTTCACCAGAGTCTATTGATTCTTTGGAAAGGACAGATCCATAATAAAATTGACTTACATTTTACACAAAATCTTTGATCTAAGTTAATCTCTTCTGTTCGTGACTGAGAGGTTCTATTCTCCTCCAGAGAATTACAGGGTAGAATTTTTTGCAGTCTTATGACTACCATGTATGTATTAGTTTCTATGCAGTAGTGGTTTTGATTTGTTTTCCAAAAAGGAGCTCTTATTTAAAAATTGTCTTCCTGCAAGAAGCTGGTCGGTTGCTGGAGTAGGGTGTTGACTTTTGATTCAAGGTTTATTTGAAAGTGAAATTTGGAAAACCTTTGAGAGAAGGAATAGAATACAAAGCAAAAGTTAACAGCATCGTTGCTGGAGCTTTGTTACTGTTTTAATTCAATGTAATGTCATCTGCAGAAGAAACAAAAAGAGAAATACAAAGGTGATATATGGGATATGCAAAATTTGATTCAACACACAGCAGGCTACACTGTTAATATTAAAAGAAAAAAATAAACAGAGCATTAAACCCCACCCCCAAACAAGCAAAATACTTCTCATAACTAACAAAAAGCTATGATAACTGTCACCAAATTCCAAGTTACCCTAGAGTAAACCTTGCAATACCATTACAGATACAAGGGACATGGTGAGTGCTCTCATGTGCAAGAGTTGTAATGATGGTACATGGCAGCCAACCTGAAAACTCTCAGTGCTTCACTCTGAGTGCCTGGTACTTACCAGAGTTCCACAGAGGTCACAGGGATCAGCTGATTTTCACCATCCATTTGGAGACTGGAGTGAGGGGAAAAGGGTACTTGGACATGTGATAAAAGGGAACAGGAAGAAGATGTTGAGAATGGTTTAAAAAAGGTCATAATAAATAGGAGATAGAAACATGGCAAAGCGTAATCAATACAAAGGTATACAAAGATACAAAGGTATGGTGATTTTAACAGCAGCAACAATGGCAGAGTCAAAAAGAGGTACCTCAAGGAAGGAGGTTTAGTTATATTAATGAGCAGTCTGGGATAGTGAAGGACTATTTCTGTTCAGAAACTGAAGTAACAAGTGGGAGACATTTGGTGTAAGCAGGAGTAAACACTATTCTGCAGTGTTAGGTAGCTGGAAAAAGCAAAAGGATAACCTGAACTGGGGTTTGCAGTAGCTGTATTTGCAAAGACTGGCTGGATCTCCATGTTGACTACTTAGTCTCAAGCATGGAGATCAGATTACTCCTTCAGTACCCTGTGTGCATCTTTTACTAAAACCTGGACTTTTGTACTGACTCTTGTGTTCCATCTTTTCTGCTGTGGCATTTCTAGGCAAGCCAGAAACCCAGCAGTCTATTCTAACTTTCCTCACCACAGTACAAGACAATATAGAAGCATAAAATAAAGCTCACTTAAATATTATTAGGCATAAACTTGTGACTTTTAACTTGCATGAAAAAAAAGGTAAAAAAAAAACCCCAAAAAACATAAGGTATTCACAACTTGGAATATACATAGTGTTATGGTATAGATAACAGTGAACAGAATTTGAACTTTACAACCTAATCAATAAAAAAAACCTTCCTCTTACTGAGATGATTCAAGTTTGGAGCAAGATATGGGCTTGAAGAAACTCTGTGTGTCCACTAAAGGAAAGTCTCCATGATATTATTATATGAGAAAAGAAATATTTTGTGAAGGTAAAACAATGCCTTATGTGAATATCAACAGAATACTGTCATCTGTGTAGCCACCTTTTTTCTCCTCAGCACTGGCTGTCTCAAGGACCAACACTTGAGAATTTTTACTTCTTAACTGAGCTTGTATAGTTTTGCAGAAGCCAGTAACCTCAGTCTGTATCCCAAATATCCTGAAATCCTGGGGCTTTGGTTTACTTCTGTTATATAGACTGTGACATATTTCATGTAGTACTTACTGTCCAGCTCTAGGTGGTTTCTTTCCTCCCAACCTGTCTGCTTCTGAGTGTGACTCAAATGGGTGAAAAACCCCAATCAAATCCTAACCATTTTACACAGGTATGTGTCAGGATATCACTGAAAGATGCTAAGAATATATACAGCCAGCTGAACTCTCTGCTTATTAACTGTTTACTCCTGAAAGGGAATTTACTGAAAATGATACTCCAGGCAGACTGTAACTAATGTTTCATGAATTTGCTTTAGGTGAACCAGGAGAAAGAGGAGAAAGAGGATTTCCAGGTAGAGGACTGAAAGGTTATCCTGGACCAAGAGGTCTTCCAGGTAAATATAAGAGGGTGAGGATAAAGAAGATATATAGTAAAAATTTGCTCAGAACTGATACTTCAAGCTGCCTTGAAAAGATAAAAGGAGTCCATTAAGCAATAAACTCTGAAATTACAGTGCTTCATAATTTTTACTTAGAGGTGGTGATTGAGTCAGAAATCAGACTTAAAAACTAAAAAGCAAAAAGCCACCTCCTAATTTATCTCAGTGTAGAAAGATTAGGAAAAATGTAAAGAAAGCATTAAAAAAAGGAGGCAATTATACACATGAATAAAAATTGCCTCTTTTAATATATCTGTTACATATATTGTATACATATATAATTATATATAAAAAATAAACAAAAAAAGGCCATAACCTCCAGATTATCTCACTGGCAGGCACAGCAGTCTTTAAAATCTCCAGTCATAATTTAGGATATTATTTTATTTCAGAGGTAATTAATTGCAGTGTTACATAACATGGCTCCAGGAGAGATTCCTGCTGATGGATAAAGCACACCTGGCCTCTAGTGGCCAGCGAACAAACATGAACATATTATTTCCATCTGTATTTTAACAGTACATTTCTGTGTTTATATAGCAAGACAAACTACTCATATTTGTTGTCTTGTGAAAAAGGAAAAAAATAGTTTAGTATTTACTGATCCTAAGGATGTCTGTGTAACTCAGAGGTGTTTTCTATAGAAATCTATCACTGGAAGCTGCTTCTTGAAACCACTGTTTTTCCTTTCTTCATTGAAGATTTAGAAGTAAAAACTACTTTAGTGCTCATCAGTTCCAATCTTTACATCTATTTCCCCAGCCATCTGAGTGGAAAAAAAAAAAAAAAAAAAAGGTATTTCTTTTTCCAGAGAGCTAATGAAATTCTGTGGTAGCAAGTAGCATCTACCCTGCCCTAGGCAGTGGCAGCAGGGTTGGCTGAGTAGAGTACCCTGCAGAGCTTTGTACAGCAGCAGACCTGCACTAGTACAACTGGAGAGCCCTGGCACTGAAATTTCATTGCTGTAGCTGTGCAATCACAGACTGGGTGTCGGGTAGACGGAAATTGTCCCTGTAAGTTGGCATCCCTCCTGGGAATACCCTGCGAGCAGTGAAAAACCATCTTCATACAGCTTTTAAGGACAGGATGCTAATCATGCTATGCAAGTTGTATGCTGGCAGTGTTTAGACCTGCATCCACTTTTCCAGGTGAACCAGGCAAAGCCAGCTATGGCAGGGAAGGCCGTGACGGTGACCGAGGTCCCCCCGGGGTGGCCGGGCAGCCTGGGGTTCCTGGTCCCCCCGGCCCTCCTGGCCCTCCGGGGTACTGCGAGCCAGCGTCCTGCAGGATGCAGGCGGGACAGAGAGCAGGGAAGAACATGAAAGGGCCCTGAGCGTGCCCCCGTGTGTCGGCATCAATTCACATCCTGCACAGACAGCTGAGGACAAAACAACGAACAAAGGGGAAATGCAGACACGGAGAAACCTTTCAACCAAGGTTTCAGTAAGGTATTCTTAACACTGTGGCTGTACATTCTTCCAAAAGGAGTACTTAGCAACACAAGCTGGAACAATGGTGCTTACAGAATTACACAGGTGCTGCCTTCTCCTTTAGGGGGGAAATAAAAGGTACTTGTCTATTTTTATTTTTATTTTTGATTTTGTTTAATAAAGAGTTTCTGTGATTTTCCCTCCTCCCCTACTTAATTCCTATGTATGATGTACAGTGAGATAATGTCTTCAGCCATCAAATAAAAAAGAACAGTTTTAATTACTGCAGCTGTAGCTATTCTTTCATGCTTATAAAATAAATTCTAGCACATACCCTTTATGCACAGTCACTTCTTTGTACTTGTGTCTTTCACAGAATATGCTAAACCTCCTTCAGCTCTTCAGTTCAATCACAGAAACCCAGGTGGGAGGTTCTTATGAAAAGCTACCACCCCTGGCACTGTTTATGCTGCCAATATCTGTAAAGGTACAATCACGGAGTTGCCATGAATAACCCATGTGGAATAACCTCTTTATTTTTGACTCCAATTTGTGTTGCATTTTTAATTCCATATGAAGCCCATGGCAGCTTGCCTTGTTATATGTGACATTAAAATAAAAGCCTAGTAGCCACAGTCAACAGAATTTTAAGTCCTAGAAATAATGTATTTTTCCTATAAAAGATTACAAACCCCCAGATTAATAATTTTTTTTTATGTATGGTTGCATTCAGTATTGACAGTCAGAACAGCCAGAAGGCAGCCATTAGATGGCCCAAGTTGCCTGTTTTAGATACTCAGTTTTTAGAGGAAAATGTGCAATGTGGATATTCTCTTCCTGTCTGTATAAATTAAACTATTTGTGGTTTGACTTTACCTCTCTGAAGTTCATTCTCTCTCCAAGACAAAAATGAAACCACCCTATGATGTTTCCTTTCTTTTCATTTTTAGCCATCCAAATTTTCCAGTACAAGCTTTGGCACACTTGTATTAAGCACTGATTTTTCTCCTACCCCTTAACTGTCTGATCATGTTCCAAGCACTAGACTTGATGCCATGTGAAAACAGAGAGAAATAACAAGATCCATGGAACTCTGCATTTTGCACGTAACATGTAAGATAACACTAAAGGGAAAAGTACTGGTATAATGTATGCTCCAAAAGGAATTATTGAAAAAATAGTAGTTAAACCTTCCTCAAGCCAAATCTGATTTTGTACGTTAATACTACAAGAAGTCACCAAAATCAGCAAGTGCAAAGAATTTCATTCTTGAGGAACAAATCCGGAATATTCCCTACAAGGTGAGAGGCCTGGGAACACATAAAGGGGTTTTCAAAAGTTTTTGAATTAGGTCCATTTTTACTGAGTTGGGGCAGAATCCTCAAAAGTACTCCTTAGGTAGTGGAACAAATAAAACACTAGTACAGAACCCTGTAGTTTCACCAGCAAACTTTTATTTTGACTATAAAGAGTGTAAAACTGTTCAAAAAAAAATCTCGCCCGATAACAGAATGAAAATATTGTTTTCTGTACGTAATGCATAAACATATGAATCAAAAGAAGCAACCCCCCCCCACATTTAAATACAATTGTGAAGTGCTTTAGAAAATATAGTCTGAAAAATGCATAAAATTCCACAATGGAAGGAAACTCATGTAGGAGCAAAAATATTCATATGCAAAACCCAAATAAGAATTATTACAATCAGACAAATTCAACACTGAGAGTCAATTCAATGCAGAATCTCTATAAGTGGATATGTTAAAATTGTGACAGATTTTCTGCCTTCAAGCTGACTCACAAGTTTTTAACTTAAAGAACTGAAGAAAAAATCCTCAGGCCCATTTTAAGTCCTTATGGGATGTGTAGGTTAATCTAATTCTCAATTCCAAATCTTACACAAGAATGGAAGAGAGGTACTTGACATTTGGTAGATTGTGCACCATAAAATACCGGAGACGGGATTTTTAGTAACAGCACATTGAAGTAAAATAAAGATTTGGAAAATAAAGACAGGATTATGAATTTAAAATAAAGCTGTATTGACTATGGTGATACAGAAAGAAAAAAAGCTTTTAAAATAAATTTAGAAGACACAGTACAAAGAGACTGAGAGGTTTCACAAGCCACTGTCAGCGTGCCACCAATTTTAACCAGATGCTCCTGAAATCTCGGTGAAATCCCAAGTAAATCTTGTTCTCATCTCCTTCAGGTTAAGCATCATAAAATTCTGTGAGATTTATTGAACAGAAGACTAGTGAAAATCTTTTACCCATCATGATCTCTGTTACCATTTCTAGTTCTGGAGGTTTAATTGCAGTGTGATAAATACGTATTTTAGCTCCTCAGTTACTTCAGTATAGGCAGGAACCCAGAGAAAATTGTAATGATAACCAGTTTATAGACTTTTTTTGGTTGGACAAGAACTTCAAGACCATTGGGTCTGACTGTTAACCTGGAACTGCCAACAATTTTGGTGGCCTTCTGACAAGGTTATAGTGGTGATGGAGGAAGGAAGAAGGAATGACATCATCTATCTGGACAAAGAATTTGACACTGTCCTGCACAACATCCTTGTCTGTAAACTGGAGAGACACAGATTTGACAGACAGACCTGGGTGGCCACACTAAAAGAGTTGGGTTCGCTGGCTCAATGTCCAAGTGGAGACCAGTTCCTCAAGGGTGCATATTGGGAGTGGCACTGTTTAATGTCTTTGCTGGTGCCATGGACCACGGGATTGAGTGCACCCTCAGCAAGTTTGCCAGTGACACCAAGCTGTGCGCTGCAGTCAACGTGCTGGAGGGAAGGGATGCCATCCAGAGGGACACAGGCTCTAGCAGTGAGTCCATGGGAACCTCATGAGGTTCAGCAAGGCCAAGGCCAAGGTCCTACACATGGGGTTGGGGCAATCCTCAGCATCCATCAATCCAGCCTGTCCAGATTCCCCAGTTTACAGAGTCTTCCTGTCTTCCAGCAGATCAACACTCTCACCCAGCTTGGTGGTGTCTGCAATTGACTGAGGGTGCCCTCAATTCCCTCATCCAGGTCACTGAACAGGACCAACCCCAATTCTGAGCCTTGGGGAACCCCACTAGTGAGCAGAGGCCAGCTGGATTAACACCATTCACCATCACTCTATTAGCAAGTATTCATAACACTGCTGCCAAACACTGAGCTAAGAGATGCATGTATCATACATCTACAGATTATATAGAGTTAATATATGAGTTTATACATAAGTTTTCTGCCTCAGCCATCACTGGGTTCAAGCAACTTATTATGAACTGCTACCAAACAGTCTTGAATGTTTCACAGAGACAGAACTCTCTGTAGCCAAAGAAGCTGTAAAGCACTATTTGGAGCTCCTAAATGATGTATGAAACCAAGGCTAGGGAGGATTACACTACATTTTGTGTCCTTGAATACCTTAGTCATGATCTGAGTTCACCCAGAGCCAAGCACATAGCTACAACAAAATTTGTTTTCCTTCAAATATGAAAAGTGTCCACAGATGGTATTTTGAAGGTTACTTGAAGGACAGAAGGAACAAGAAACAAAGTTTCCTAAGAAACACTTTGTTTCAGAGACAACAGTGTTAGTTCATCCTGTCAGAACACAGCAGTTGTGCTCCATATACAAACGCTGCATTTTTGCAAATGTTGTTAAATTCCTTAGATAATTGGGTGAAGTGTGTTTGCTTGACCTGCTCATCACTGTATTGTTTTCCGGCCACGTAACCTCTGCTTCCTTTATACTTAAAAAATGCAGTTGCTGCATCTCCTCTGCTCATGGGTCACAGGTAGAGAAGAAATTATCTATATTTTGTAGGGCAAGTTACTCCTGTGTGATTTGCTACAGCTTCAGTTTTATTCCCTACCTTCAATTTTTTGTTATTCCTGTTCTGTTTTGCTTGCTGTCTGTGCATTCAAAAGGATGAGTAAACCTGGCAGCTTCAGACAGTGAACAAAACAAACTTTCTGAAGTCACTATGAAATTGGAAGAAAGAAAATCAAGTTAGTAGTGAAATTATTACCTAGAGTCCTTTAAAATGCCATTGGCATTTTTCCTTCTGGGAGAGTTATGCAGCAAGAGAAAAATGAAAATTCCTAAAGTTCCCTAAAGTTTAGTGAATCAGTTTCTTGAATAAAAGTGATTATCTCCTACTTGAGCAGGAAGTTTATATGCATGCAGAAGATGTATTCATTTCCATAAATTATATACATATTAAGACCAAGGTTTTGCATTTAGTTGGTTTTGTTTGTTTGTTTCTTTTTTAATCCAGATTGTAGAGCTGTAAATTTCACCAGGCCTAGGAAGCACAAGCCTGACTTCAGCTGGGGTTAAAACCCAACCCCCCAAATTCAGCCAACCCCCCCTGACTTCTCCCCAGAGCTCACTGCAGTGGCTTTGTGCCTCTCCTTTCTCCTGTTTGCAGTTGCATCCTCCTTCTTGTGATTTGACACAGAAAGAAAAGCTGACATTTTTGACAGAGCCACAAACAGAAAGTATGTGAAATATTTCCATATCCATCCAGCATCCTGTTTCAGATACACATGGCCACATGATAATGTAAAAAGTTATTTTTCATCCACTTAATAAATTTCCATTGAATTGAACCTTAAATGTTGCAAACCAAAAATATAAGGAAGGAAGGAAGCAACCAGTTGTCATGTTCTGTGATTCATTCAGTGACAGCTGCATGTAATTCAGAAATGAAAGAATACAAAAAACCAAGGTGTGTCATTGAGAATCCTTCAAACATTCTGACTGGAGACAGAATATATTTACATTAAAACTGCCATAGGTAATTAAATGCCTTCGTGTTTATAGAATAGCAGACTAAGAAAGAAAACTGCTAAAAGACACGTAGACTCCAATCTTTTTGGCTACAAACTTATTTTGGTCTAGAATCTGTAATGTTTGTTAGCAATTAATATTTGAAAACCACGTTTCCTTACAGCATCCTGAAGCTTGAATTTTCCACTTAAATACCAACCATGACAAGGTCAGGGTTAAACTTGTTCTCCACGGCCTACACCCACCTTTGTGCATGGAGGTGATTTAAACATCCATCCAGTACAACTGAATCATAGTGGACATATCAGATTTCAGGAAAAATTTGCATGACTTGGTACATCCAGAAACTATGAAAAACTCAATAAAAACACACCCCAAACCAGCAATGTTTTGATTTTTGAGTTACTTTTCTTGTTCTAACATCTCACATTAGAGCAACATTTGTACTGCATTGGTAAAATGCAAGATTAGGGACTGGTTTTACATAGACTGTTCGGAGGAACAAGTTCTAAAATGCTAATTTAGCCAGTGGGGTTTTTACAAGACTTTCATATAAACATTTCAGAAAAAAATAAAAAAAATTGAGTGTACATAGATATGAAAACAAACATTTCACCCTTGTGAGAAAGAAGAAGATCCAAAATATTTTGTGTGATTATGTATTAATTAAAACCCCTACTTATTTAACAAAGCTGTGCATATCTAACATCTGTCATAACCCACAATCACAGAACGTAAGGGAAGGATGGATAATCAATCCTGTTTCTGTAACACAGTGTTCTTTTAACATTGAAACCAAATCCAGTTTAAGGTAAGAATATTGGTTCTCAAAACATTGCCAGGCTGCACTGCTGCCCAGTTGTACATCAGATGCTGCTGAAGTTTTTACTAACTATAGGTGAGTCCCTCCTCCCCTGGAGACAAACATCAAGGCAGGGGACATAAATCATGCCTCAAAGTGAGATGTCCCACCACAACATATTCTTTTGTCACATACATAAAACATAATATAATAAAACCCACAAAATCTTAGCAATATTATCTTAGAATAATTATCCAAGAAAGGCAGTATTTCTGCAAATACTGCCATGCAAAACAAAAGAGATTTGCAAAAAGAAAATAGAAAAAAGTCAGTCTCAAGAACAAAATCAGAAACACTGACTGTTGTGCTGTGAGAATACACATGGTGGGGTCAGCTCTTGAGCTGCTGGGCGAGTTATGCCTGGGCTGTAATCTTGGTACTGAAAGGATGTTTTGCACTCCACCATGTGGACAGCAGGAGGTCTGCTGCAGCCTCGGGAAAGCTTCCCTCTTTGCAAGTTTCTGTACTTTCTATAGGCAAACTGAATAGCTCTGTACATAGCTATTTAAAGAAATCCCAACACGTTCTTAAGAGGTGATAAAGCAACTTGCCATAAAATATAATAGTCTGACCCTGAACTAGGATAAAGCTTAAAGAGCTTTTAAGGAAGGTTTAAAACATTTTGTCAAAGTTATTTCACTTCTGAGTCTTGTTGTACGTAAACAAACCCAAAGCAGAATAAAAGACTTTATTCTGGAAAAAATAATCCCTCGTGTTTATTTCCTTGCAGTGCTTACTGCAGCATGAACTGCTCAAAACAGATACAAAACTGAAAAAGCAAATTGCAAAATAGATTAGCATCCCCTCTTCTCTCCCTGGCCTCCTGCCCAAAAACTAAGACATCATCAGTCTGAAACTGCAAAGAAATTTCAGGGGCCAAACCTGAAAACTATGCAGACACATTTCCAGCTACATTCCACTTTCAATTCTAAAAATGAGAAGTGGGAGCAAGCCAGTGTGAAGTAAAGTTAAGCTGGGATTAACTCTGTTCTACCCCAGTGAAGAACGTGGCATCTTAAAATAGGTATTGAGATAGCCCATATAAAAAAATACCCGTTTTCTCACATGAGAAAAATTAAAGTGGGCTTTTAGCAAAATAAAAAATAATGCAACAAGATAATTACCAAAGTTACCTGCAAATCAACTGAAAGCATTCAAATGCACTTTAGAAAGACCTTTCTCTTTGAGCCTATAAAAAGAAAAAGGCATCTGTAGGAAACATAGATGAAAAAATAAAACTTCTTCAAATATAAAAAGTGTTCTGCTTTCCAATAAGTTCAAGTAAATTAAAATACAGCAATTGCATCTGGCAGATAGCAGATGCTGGATTTCAGTAAGCTAAAAGCCCCAAAATATACAGATACCACCAATGCGGTGCAGTGGTCTATGTACAGCCTTCCAGGATGGGGCTGCTTGGGAACCTCTAAGTCACACAGGTACTACCACAAGACAGCACCCTTTTCAATAGTATCACAGAAAATGAAGATCAAAATTAACTTATGAAGTAAAAAATGTTTAGATTATTACATATATTGGAATTACTAGAGAAGTAACAAAAAAAAAAAAAGAAAAAAAGAAAGAGAAAATGTTTATGCAAGATTCCTGACCAGCAGTTCCTTTCAGAGGATGGACACCAGTATGTGGGGCTGTTCCTCCTCGGGTGTCCTTGTTTAGGCACTGAGATGTGTTGGTGCAAGGCTGCACGCTCCGCGCGGGCAGAGCCGTGGCCCGCACAGCGGGCGGTGCCCCAGGGCTCCGTTCCAAGCTGCCTCACCATTCCCAGCACTCCCACAGCCTCGGCGCTCTGAGGACCAGCACTGGAAGGGTGACCAGTTCCCCAGAGCAAACCAAAGCATGCTCCATGGGCACAGCAGTTCTGGAGTGGGAGCAGCTTGTGTTGAGCTAAGCTCAAGCAGGACCACTTGTCCCAAATGCACCTTCACCCCAGCAGGACAGGCGCCTGCTGCCCGCAGAGCAGAGGATGTCTGGCCTGGAGAAGGGGCAGCCATTGCCTCCTGAGGAATGAGGGGGGTGAGAAGAACAGGAGCTGTGAGGACTGGGTTTGCCTGTGGGCTTTTGACCCCATTCTCACATGGAACAGATAAAGCCCCCTGACTCTCCAAGGCATCCCCAGCTGCAGAGTGTATTGCAGCTCCTTCAGGAGATAATTTCATGGTATGCATCAGGTTTTCTGCCTTCATTCCTGCTGCCTTCTCCTGTCCCAGGTGTTTGCTCTCAGCCTTCCATTCCTGTGCTTCCTTTAAAATCCTTTTGTAGCAAGCACCTTCTCTCCTCCAAACACGTAACCAATGAACACGTCAGGGATGTGTGCGTTCCCTTTCAGAAAGTGTCCTGAGTGCCCCAGCTACTGCCTGAGTTAATTCTGTCACCTCTTGCTCTCATCTTGCTCCTCTGCTCTGGGTGCAAGTGCTAGGTACTCTATTCAGAACAAATGCCAATGTGCATCTTTTGCTAAAGACTCTCTTCAGTCATTCCTTAACTGCTTTTAAGCAAAACCCAGAAGTCAGCCAGATTCATGTATCACAACAGCTTCTCTGGAAGCCAGCACTTCCAATTTGAGAATATTTCCCTGGTAGCTCAGTACTGCTCAAGCACAAAGTTATCAAAACTACTTCCCTGCCTGATGTGGAAGAGCGACTGACTTCCAAATGATGGGATAAGAACCCTCAGTATGGCTTTGTACTACAGGTGCATTTTGAAGTTGTAGGTTATAGATGTCTGTGTTTTCTAAATAGCACCTTCACTTTCTATTGCACTGTACAAAATTCCACAGGACTAAGGATCATCTGTTTCCTAATAACCAGAAGTGAAATTTTGGCCACTCCTACTCACTCCTTTTCAGGATAATCTGTGTGATTGATTTTCTCCAGCTTTTCTTTTGCTCAACCCTTTGAACTCTACAGGATTTACACATTGTTCTGTTTTGTTCATCACTGACATTGTCTGTTCCTGTTGCCTTTACTAAATGCCTAAAAACTGGATGTTGTTGCTCTCAGTAGTACACCTTTCTAGGAGGGTTTTGTATTTTTTTCTCTTGAACTCAAGAAATTTTCTGTCACCAGTTAATAGGACCTGTGAGTTTTGCACTCTACAGATTCTATGTTCTTCTCAAGCTGATTTCAGCATGTGAATATTGCAGGAGGAAGAGGAAAACAGTGCCATCACCAAGATTAGAGGCTTGTGAAGTTCCATTCGTACTCACCAGCCTCTGCTCTAAAGCAAGGGGTCACCTTTGCTGTAGGCAGATTTAATGGCAGAGTAGCTTGATTACAGGCCTTAGTACCCTTACTCAGTCCACGTGATGGGTAGAAGGTGTGCCAGTTCTCAGTCCAGAACACCTCCAGCAGCCTCTTGCTTTTCACATCTGGAGTATGT
This sequence comes from Promerops cafer, assembly GCA_013398275.1. NCBI lineage: Eukaryota > Metazoa > Chordata > Aves > Passeriformes > Nectariniidae > Promerops > Promerops cafer. The sequence goes on along the minus strand of VZSE01013056.1, from coordinate 645,793 downwards.
GTAACCACGACTAAAGGAACATACAAGCCCCCAGCAGGGACAAAATCCAGTCAGGAGAGACACTTCCTGGAGCTACACCCGGTGGTTTTCCAGTCAGTCTGCAGCTCATTGTTGGATGGGATAAGGAGATCATACACGCATCTTTGTTTCCTCGTTATCTTGGGTGTGACCATGAAATGGTGGGCGGCATTCCTGGTGCACGGCAGACCCTTTTCAGCAGGTGTGCTGGAGCCTCCCTGAGGGACATGGATGTTTAGTCTAAACAGAGTTCCCAGTGCTCCAGCTCAGTTCCTGCATTCGCCATGAACGAGTACGCTTTGTAAATTCAGAAATGTATTTTTTCCATTTAAAATTCACCACCAGCAAGAAAAATAAAGTCAGCTTACATATGGATGCATACATAATGTCTTAAATTATAATAAAATATTTTTTTGTTTGAAGGAAGAAGTTTATGAAAATTATTTGTGCCTATTTTCTGTTCTAAGCAAAATAAATATGAGAAACAACACATGGAATGCACTCTGGAAAATATATGACATCATGTCATCATTATGACACTGCAAATAACATAGAAAAAGGCTCAATTCTGTGCCTAACAAATTATCTGTATACCATGCAGTGTCAGGAGAAAAAAAAGATGCACCAAATATTTCAAAAATTAAAGTAACTTATTGGAAAGAGTGAAAAGTGACCGTGAACCCAAGCGTCTGGGGGAGAGGGTTTTCATTTCCTGCTGGTGCGTGAGCGAGTCTGTGATGCGTGGTAATAGCAATCCGCCGGATTGCATCTCCCGCTGGCTCCAGGCGGCCCCTGCGGTCCCGGTGAGCCTGACGGTCCTGGTGGGCCCGGCAGGCCAGCAGCTGGTAAAACAAAGCTACAATTAGCAGAGTCCTCACCAGAGCACGAGCAGTGCCCTGCAGTTCATCACTGACATCAGCTGCACTCCAGCACATCCACGAGAAGGCAGGTGGGGCTGACCTCACGCTACGACCCAGCTCGGGGGGAAAGGCAGGAGTGTAAAACCAGCGTTAAAAACAGGAGAAAGGCCTGTTAGTTCATAAATAACAATAGCAGAAATAGATCTGGAGACTTGTACCTGCAGGGCCAGGTGGTCCAGGGTTACCAGGCAGTCCAATTCCAGGCTCACCTCTTTCCCCTTTCTGTCCTCTATAACCTACACAGAATAAAGATATGAAAATAAGAGCACCCTCTTATTTTAGGTAGTGATTTTCTGTATATCTTGTTGACACGAAATTACCAAGACAAATATAACTGGGAAAGCACATGCTCAGTTCTCTTTTTCAGAATCTGTGTTTGTTTTTTTTTTCCTGAGACAGCTCTTAAGTTTATAAATTCCTTCTGGAAAATATGAGCATTTCTAGCAGAAACTGTTACATCATCTGTCAAAGGGCTCTCGCTCTGTTCACTAGCTGGACCTTTCAGATTTTAAGTTGCCTGAAATTCCACCAATAAAGAGCCAAATTCAGCTTTTACGCCATCTGTTCTACATAAATCCTTACACTTGCACTTTTTAGACTGTAAACTGGTAGTTTTATGATTAGACATTCCTCTGTATGTGAGAGAAGGCCCACTCCCTGGCCAGTGTTGCCCAGCTACCCTCATATGGAATGAGGCATCTTTGGGCTTGTGCAGATTTTGGGTTTGAAGCTTACTTTGACCCAAGTAGCTGCATATCATTAACAAGATGTGATTACTAATTATATTTTGAATACTTGAGTCCTTTTACTTCACAGGCCATAGTTTTGTATTTATCTAAATGGCTTCCACCTTCTCAGGTTCTGCCCAACCCACACCCAACCCCTCCTTCTTTTTCCTTGAAATGTTTTTAAAAAGTTTTATTAGCTGGAAACACTCTGGCTGCTTTAGAACAGAGGACTTGTTGCTATTGGTAAAATATTTTCCTTATTATTTCAAGTTAAGAATGTAACTTTATTATGCAGGAGAAAGGATGAAGGCATTTTTAAGGGAGATACCTGCCACAAATCCTTACTTCAAAAGGGCTCTTCTGTTCCCAGCACTTCAGATACTGGCATGTAAGGCGATAAAAGTTTAAGATTAATTTGCTGATTTCTGGTCAGATTTGGAATGAAAATCTTCCTTCTTCAAGGACCAGTACATTTTTAGTGTCACCTATGCCATACAATAGAAGTACTGAGTTCTTCCTCTTGTGAAGAACTCTAATGTAGTTTGAACTAAAAGAGAAGAGCACGGCCCTGTCGTTCCACCTGATGTCTCATGAAGATTAACTGGCACTGACAGGTGGATGGCAAAGGCTGTCTTGTCAGTGTGCTGTGGGCTATGTAACACTGCTACCTTACAGGATATTCCAGAAGGAAATTACTTTGAGGGCTGTGGGTACCAACTCAGGGTTGTTATGACAGATACAATGCAGTAGGAATGGTACCCAGAGCATTCAAGCTTTCTATTACACACAAGCTCATTATATACTTTGGTAGAAAGTTATCTGTTATCTCTTGCAATCATTCCAGCTTTCAAAACAGAGCATCTATCATCTTACTCCTCTCAGCACCACAAGGAAATTACAACGAGGCAAAAACATTATAAAATGCATGCAGAGTGCCATACATCACAAAACTAAAGGACATCAACAGTTTAAAACCTCACAGAAACCCAAATTCAAATTAATCATGCATTCTGGTCATTGAGTTATGTTAAGCAAAATTGTACAAGGCATATACACACACAAGCTATAAAGACTAAGGAGAAGGAATAATCAGGTATTTGTATTGGATTTTGAATCTTGGATTTACTCTTCAATGACCACAGCAGTATTTACAACTACAGCAAGTTGGTTTGCTCTGAAAAATCTTGTGCAACTTGTAGTATTGCTGCTTTTGAAAACCTCAGTCATACAACCACAGGATCCATTACACATCCTATTTATTTTATATTTCTCAATGTTTTTTAATTTACAGTCAACAATTACAATGCATTTCCCACTACAAACCCAGTTAACTCTAATTTTACAATGGAGTGCTGCCGCTAATCATTTGTTTTGCATTTCTTTAGTTGTGGAGAAGAGAGAGAAATCAAAGGTACCATACATCACATTTACAATCCCCATGATAAACATTACTGCAGGTCTCTGACACACTGTAATTGAAAATGACTGAGATAGACTGAATGATTTTGTAAACATCACTGGAACACAGGAAAATAAGGGGAAAAAAACCCCTACAATAGGACAAAGAGCATCATGGTCCAGGTAGTGATGAACCATTACTGGCTGCATGCAAATACACATGCAAGGGTGTAGTTTTTACATGGTGGCAGGTAAGTTCTGCTAGCACTGAAGTTTAATACAAAAATTCCCAAACACCTTGTCTAACAATAAGGCTTTATTTGATAGAATGCAAGAATATTAATAAACAGATTTATATGTAAACAATGTGAACAATGTAATGTGTAATTCTGGAAGATAAATATTTGATTTTTAATGAGGTATATTTTGCTCAGAAGCAGGGCCATGATTACACCTCTAGAGGATAATACCACCTTCTTTCTGAGCTTAGACTGACAAATTCATACACAGTCAAAGGAAAATATTACTATACAAATAAAACAGATTTTGATTTATTGTTTTTAATTTAAAGGCACATATAAGATGCTATCTACTTTTCCTGGTAGAATTACAATTCCAGTAAGAGGCACCTGCTTAATTCAAAAGGTGACTGTTTTAGCAGAGCCCTTCACTCAGGTCCAGAAGTTTTGTTGTGATTTCTGCAACCCCAAAGTTCTGTTATTTTAAACACGTACCCAACATGGGCAGTATGGTAAACACTTGGTAGCAGTATGTAGCAAGTTTGTGTTCATACAGATGAGCTTTTGTTCATAGATGAGTAGTAACAGCTGGAATTCAGCTCTCAGTTTGGTGCTCCCCACAAACATCAGGTCAAAAGTGTCACTACTGCTGCACCCTTGGCTCTACGTGGAAATGACACAGGTTCATGTCCATGAACTCAGAGGTTAAAGGTATTAAACTGCTCTAGAAGCTATTGCACTTATATCATGGAGATCCTCTTCTATCAGCAGGGACAGTGCAGCACCTGAAGCTAACATGTCAAGTATCTAGAGAAATCTGAGGTTCTTTAATACCAAAACAAGGCAAAGAGCTTACCAACACAGGGAACAATGAGACCAAAGTATCCACTGTGTTTTACTGTGCAAAAACTCTGTGTTCTTAAAAGGACTGCAAAGCAACAGAGAGGGTGCTAAGATGATGCCATCTCATCCAGCCACCCATACATGTTCTGAATTCCTTCTGTGTGTTACAGCTCTCTCAGCTGAGAGGGAGCAGCTGGGTTTCAAATCAAAGTAAAACAGGTTAACTTTAACCTCCACAGCAGAGAACATTTTGCAGGAGGAATCTCTTGAAACCAGTGCAGCTATTTCAGGAGTGGCTGTGTCCAGACAGCATCCACTACAATGGGTTCTTGATGTCAGCCAAGGTTTCTACATGTTTCCTTCATACAACTTAATAATTATAATAAGAGACATAAGCTTTACAACAGAGATTACCAATAAAGATAAGGAGTTGTCACTACTCATTGCATGGTATTTTTATTTTCTGAGCTGAGCTATTTCTTTTGATTCCTTAAGGCTACCACAAGTTATAAGGACCTATAAAAAACTAATTTTCTTAATTTGATAGAAAGAGTGAATTTTAACTAGGACGGAATTTTTTCTCTATTGAAAAAATATCAAGTTATATTAACATAAAGGATCTCCGGATTGCTAAATTATCAAAAGGTTCATTTCATGTAATGGACCAAAATTCACTTACCATTACAATTTTAAAAATCCAATTAAGTCAATGGAGTTAATTGAGATAGATCCTCTAACACATGACTGTTTGCAGATGGATGACATTGATATATCTTGTTTGTAAAGTCTTGAAATAAACTTTCTAATTCTCTAGGAGATATTAACATACCTTAAAACTCATACAGAGTAAAGTCCCTCTGTTCTCCCTTAAGGAGATGCTGTACATTTTACCATTAGTCCTGCCTCAGAGCATTAGCTTGCAGATGCATAGGTTATTTTTGAAATGAATATATATATATGTCTATAAAAATCTTCCATTTGCTATTTGAATACCAAATATGCGTTTCATAATTTAAGTTGCAGTTCTTCATTAATTTTTGCTTGCATGCTATATTTCAAATGAGACCATCCTATAAATTATATCTACCTGAACAACTGGGAAGGATCTGAGGAGCACTATGAACAACCTTGCTGAAGGCCAGCAGGTAAAATTCTGGACTTCCTTAGAAGGGAATGACTCTATCCACAAGAGTCTAGCAATTCTTTAAATACACTTTTTGAAAACCATGCCTACAAGTCCAAAGTTAGTATCTCCCTTTTTTGCTTCTGGGACTAATCCTCTACCTATTAGTTTGCTGTGCAGAAGGAGATTCTGTAGGAATCTGGCTAAATCATTCCTGACCAGTTTCCAGGGGAACCAGCACCACACTCAAGGTGTATGGAGGGACCCCTGTGAATCCACAAATGAAGTCAAACACCTCTCCAGACACACAGCAGCATCTGCCTTTCCAGCTGGCTGGCTCTAGCAGGCTCTGCATGCAGCATCACAGACAGGACACATTCACAGAGGTCCTGTTAATTGCCTGCCAAAAGCATCCATTTCTTCTCACTGCCTGTGTGGGACAAGTGACTCACTCTGCCACAAATTACTGCACACAGCAAATCCCTGGGGCTGGCAATCTGGACTACACACAAGTGAGAAATAGAATAAGAAGTGTCTACCAGTCAATATCAAGTCTGTATTAGGACTTGTGCACACAGCATGCTACCTTAAGGGGCTCAGCCACACATGCATGTAATGTGCTTTACCAAGAAGTCTTGTTTGCTATGTATTTTATGGCTGAAGACAAGCTGGAATATAAAAGGATACTTTTCAATCTGCTCAGAGATTTGAATTTCTTTTTACTCTTGGCACAAAGCAGTAACATGCACAGGTGCAAGTGAGGAAGGTGTGAAGGGTATGTGTATGCTCCTCTTACAGGATGGTCTCTTATCAGCAGTATAAAGAACAGGCAAGGTAAACTTTTGGTTTTCTTTCCTTGGAAGTGTTATTTTGTATATCTTTTGATGTACCAGAGAATTAAAGGCTTCTCACTTAGCTTACCTTTACTAATCAAAAACAAGTATTGAGCATATTAGTAAAACAAATGGAAATCCTGCGTACATGGAACACTATTTTACTTAAGTATAAGGTATGGAGAAGCAGGTTTTTTTCGTTTTTTTTCAAGCATAGCTATCATCTTTTAGTCTTGATGCTCACTAGCTGGAAATGAAACCTAGTGCAACGTTTCACTTCCCAGAAGCATTTGAGACTATCCAGTACATACACCATCATTGAACAATTTGGCACTGACAGTGAAGGAGACTATTTGCAGTGATCTGAATATTTAGGTAACGATGAAGTCAGTGTTGTAAGATTCTAAGCCTTTTATTGTTTTCCTTGATCCTTTATTCTTGTTCTTCACATTCTGAGCTCATCACATTTTTCAAGCTTCTGTCAGGGGTTTGCGCTTATCAATGTTAGTAAGTCCTTATTCTTCTGATAGCTTTAGGATCCACACATCTTCAGCTTTGCTGGCATGTTCTTCATTCCAGTCTGACTTGCTCTGACTCCAGAGCAGACCAAACTAACAAAAGATAATAAAGAACTACCTACAGATAAACTGCAAATTACATGTTACCCACCCACAAAATATTACTCATCTATAAATTCTTTTTTACTTCTAGTCTGCTCTCCTCTTCCTTTTAATCTCTGAAAGGCTGACTCTATAGCAGAGCACAAGTACAATGAACCTGAATCCCTAAAATACAATTTTGCAGTAAAAGTTCACAGAAACAAGAGTCCTATACTGTCCAAGTGCATTGCAATGAACAAATTACTGTTTGGGGTATAGTGAAAAACTGACTACTCTGATTTTTTTTTTTTAGTGACAATAGATTCCTTCACCGTAAGAAGAATTAGTTTTGTAATACTTCAGTTTTCACTGCTTCTTAAAGAAGAATATTTTTCTTCAGTTTTTCCTGCCCTGTATTTTCTCAGGATCAAAGCTGAGAGCAGTCAGACTAGGAGATCAAATTTTCTTTCTTAAATAAGATGGTATCTCAATATGAAGCTGAATCTAAATAGCAAGAGTGTTGGCATTGTTTTTCTTCCTTATTCAAGTATTTTGTAGAATAAAAATAACTGCTACAGTAGTTCTGTCAGATTTAGATATCTGTCAACAATTAACTTTATAACTGATTAGAATAAAATGCACTGATTAGGAGTTTTTAATCAGTAAAATCCACACATTTACTATGGGTTAATATTTAGATGTGGTCTGGAAAAACATAAGTACATAAGTTTGAAAGTTAATCATTAGAAAGCTAGATAGGTAATCCTGGCTTATTTAATAAACATTAGCAAGTGTATAAGGATTTCAAGATACAGCTAAAAGGAACATTTTTTGGAATTCCTACCTTGAACTCCACGTTCTCCTGGTGGCCCTGGCAAACCATCCTTTCCTGGTGGCCCTGGTGACCCATCTTTTCCTGGGGGCCCTGGTTTTCCATGAGCTTGGGAGGCAAGCATTGCAGCAGGCAGCTTCAGCTGGGACACAAATTGAGCCATCCTTTCTTCATTAATCAAAGACACAAGAAAATGTCAGTAAGAAATCTGGTAGCAAAAAAGGGGAGAAAAAATCCCAAAGCCCCAGCTAAAGTTTCTGTAAGTAGGGTGTTTAACTCTTCTTAATGTCAAGGTATTAAGTGCTTCAATAAGCACTGAGACCTTCCATTCCAACTCAGATTCATGTCTGAGTCTTTACCCTTTGAAATAATCAGAATGAATCTGTATTAAAGTTTCATTAAAGATTAATGAATCTGTATTAAAGAAACTTTACTACTCTCTATAACTAACATATTCCAATATTTCAAATGACTTCTTACTCCTGTTCATGGAAGTACTTAAAACACAGACAGTAATTAGTACTTAACAAACTGATGGAGGGCTACCTTATATGTTTGTAACTCATATTAAGCTGCAAAGTAGAGATTAAATACTGTGAACAGTCCTTGCAATGTGCTGGAACCCTGAAAACAGTTGTAAAAAACCTGAAAGTGCTCAGCAAAGATTATTAACTGCAGATATTTCAGAACTGAAATGTTCATGCTGGTGGGATAAAGTGCCCTTGGTAATATTTTAGTGTTCCTTAGAGGTAGGTAAAATAGGTACTAACCTTGACTCTGTCTCATTTATACCAGATTAAACCCCTAAACATTCCACAATCTAGCGGGTATTTACTGTGGTGGAATTTTAAGATTTAATAAAAGAATTAGAGAAGAGTGGGCATTAAACAAAAAAGGAGGAAGGTGATAGAAAGTAAACAAAATGAAACAATGCCAAAACTGGAAGATCTGTGAGAACAGTAGCAAGGTGTAGAAAATGGAGTAGCTATGAAGACAAAACTACTTTATTCTCTGTAGTCAAGGCACCTTCTAATGCTTTCTTTTGGTGAATAGACTAAATACTTGTTACCATTCTATCTGAATGGGAAAAGGAGGTGACCACTCAACAAGCTGCTCTTGAAATACAGAGTAAGTTGAACTCTGAGGGGAAAGGTGATAATACACAAAATGTTAGCCTTGTTATAAAGTGAAAAACAGCCGGAACAGGTTAAGGAGTCTCAAGCTTTATACAATTTCTTTTATCCCTAAAAAGATGGTTTTCATCCACAAATATTATTGAAAGAATAACAAACCATACTGAAGACATAATAAATGCACTTTGCAATGGAAGAGAAGCTACTGTTAAGGGGTGCTCAAGAAGAATCTTGTTTCAGAAACCTGAGTCACAGCTTTTCTACCATGACTAAAGGAATGCTGGGGAAGAAAAATATTTCCTTTTCAGAGTAAGGACTCATCTAATAAACCTTATATAATACAAAGGCCTTGGCTGAATCTGGTACTTGCCTAAAACTGTGCCAGAAGATGGTGGTCTGACAGGGAGTTCTGGAACTCAGCAGGGATATTTGCTGAGAAAACTGCACAGCAATTTAGACCCATGTGACTGAAAGCTGTCAAACCTTTCTTTTGTTTAGACATTCAGGCACTAAGTGGGCAAAATAATCAGGTATATCTGTGGTCTCTGCTTCAGTAACACTTCAATATCTTAATGGTATGTTGTAGATAAACAGTACCTGCAGTAGTATATGATACATACATGTATCTACAATGACAGGTACTTAAGTTTGCTATTATTTGGAGCAGACTACCCTTCAGTGCTAATCTTTTACATAAGGAAATACTCTAACTTCTCATTGTTTGAACAGAATCATGTAGACTTGTTAAGCATAGCTACAGCAACAAGGTAGCTGCTAAGTCCAATATAAGTTAGATGATGTGTAAAGAAATTTAGAGGAGAATTTCACATTTAGTTGTATAACACTTCCTTTTCTTACCTTCAAACACCTTAAGAACCTCCTGTTTGATATATTTTTTTATTTCTTCAAGTGAAAATGCATCAGCCTGATGAGGAAAAAGAAAGGTGATATATATCAGAAGGAATATACAGAAGACACTTGATGCTACTAAAATAAGAAATGCTCAAATTGGCATTACAAATATAAACCTTTCACCAACAGATAAGTGTTTTAATATATTTGTGTTATTTATTTTACTGCAAAGGCCACTTTACTGCAAATACATTATAATACTGTAAAGACACTAGTGGCATGAAGTGGGGGAAGCACTCCCAGCTGCCAGGAAGACCAGGATGTGATGAGTATGGAAGTTAACTTGCACAAGACAGTAAGGATGTCCAGTGACAAAACTCTGCTTTACTTTTGCATAGCATCTGCCAACCTCTCACCCACCCTGGGGACTACTTGCTTTGATGCACTGCTGACCAGAACAGAACCATGGCCCCAGTAACTTCACAGGAAAAGTGTTTTAGAGCTTTACCTTATCTGATTGAGGTTAAAAAGAACCCATAATGTGGATGTGTGTGCCTGTGTGCTCATGCAGGCAAATCAAGATATCTGCAACTGGCAAGCAGCATTTCATTGTCTTTTTAAATGCTCTTCTAATGAGGATCAATTTTGGCTGCCTACTTTTCTTTCCCAGTTGCAAAGGCTCAGACTTTAGCTCTTAATCTTATGGAAAATGTGAAAATTAACTGTACTGAGTAGTCATATTGATATGCAGGAACTAAAGAAATAAATAATTAAAGTTTATCCATAGCAGATGTTTTAAAAAATAATTAAAAATAACTGCCTGATCATGTGGGTATATTTTCTTCTTCACCTTAACTGAACACTGAAATTATCTGAGAGAAATCCTTAGTTTTTCTAATACTGTGCTATTCCTCAGTTGAATTTCCACTGCACAGCCCATTCTACCTTCATAACTGTCTGAATTCACAAGCAACCAAGATAAACTTATATTTACTTACTGGAAACCCTGGGGGTCCTGGTGAACCTGGGGGGCCTTGATGACCTGGTGATCCTGGATAGCCTCTGTCTCCTGGAGGGCCAACAGGACCCACATCCCCCTTTTCCCCTGATGGGCCAGGTTTCCCTCGTTCACCCTGTGGACCTCTGTCCCCTGGAATACCCTGATCTCCCTGGGTAAAATAAAAGCAGAAAGAAAATCATTACACATAGTGGAACAAACCTGAAAAGTCACTTGAGAATGCTAAAGAGAAAATTCTTGCCTGTTCAGAAACAGAGTGAGTCATGCAGAGAGGACAATTTTACAGGCTGAACCTTGTCTCTGAAAATACATTTTGTTTTCTTGCACTTTTGATGTTGAAGTCAATTACAAAAAGAATAGCTTGATTCTGTAGCCCACTTTTCAAGGACAGAACTTGAGTACAGAAAGTTTTTAGCCCTTATAGAAGGATCTAGAAATGTCAATTATGGCATAGGTATAATTCAGGTGCTCAAATTCACACAGGCAAAAGATACCAGGATGTTTCCTGTAACTTTCCTTAGAAGCTTACTATTCTATGTCTTTATTTACACAAAATTATAGTTAATCTAAGTTATTTCCAGTACCCAAAGGGGGCCTAGGAGGAAGCTAGAGAGGAATTTTTAACAAGGACACATAGTGACAGGACAAGGGGGTAATGGATTCAGACTGAAAGAGGGTAGGTTTAGATGAGATATTAGGAAGAAATTCTTTACTGTGAGGATGGTGAGGCACTGGAACAAGTTATCCAGAGAGGCTTTGGATGCTCCAACCCTGGAAATATATTAATGCCAGGCTGGATGGGGCTTAGAGCAACCTGGTCTGACGAAAGGCCCATGGCAGGGTGGTTGGAACTTGATGATCTTTAAAGGTACCTTCCAGCCCAGGCCTTTCTATGATTCTGTGATATATAAGGTCTCAGGTTTATAACCCTGCAGAGTAGGTATAGATAGCTCTTCTACCAGAGACAAAAAGGCAGGTTTCTCTGGAATCATGGTGCTATGAGAGCGTGAAGGTGATCCTTCTAAACAATCCACATTTTATAGACTGACAATGTGTAGGAGGCAAATGAAATACTGCAGCAACTTTTCAAACAAGCATTTTTTAACTGCCTCCAGTGTTTTCTTTGTGTTTTGAAAAAGGTCCTTGTAAAAATTCATAACCTAGGTCATATATTCCTCCAGATTCCTCTTCAAACTCTCCATTATGAATTGTATAAAATTTGGGACATTTGTGTTTTGTGATCTCTGCCTAAGGTGCTGCTTTATTCAGCCTTTCTCCTTTCTAGCATTCTCCTATCTCTTGTATTTTATCTTGTACCAAATTCTGTGCAGAAGGAACTGCTGTTTTTCCTGTGTTTCTACCTACTCTACTCCAGCAGGTTCACAATCTGTGATCAAGGTATGCAGATAACAGCAAAAAATGAGCAAGCCACTAGCACTTGTATCTGCTGAAATCACTAGAAAACTGGTTGGTATAAAACATGTTTTCAACTAGTTTGTCATTCCGTTTATAAAGTAGTAATAACAGCAGTATTTAGTCAGTCAAAGGATATATAAAATTATTACAACCCAGGTGGCTTATTCCTTCTTAAAATGGATTCTATGAGGACATTCTTATATTAGACTAGAAAACCTCAAGAGTTTTATTCTGTCCTTCCAATTTTGATGCTTCTCTCTTCTGTAACTACAACAGCAGGTCTCAAACTCAAGGAGCATGCTGTATAGCAGTAATAATAATGGCTGCAAGAAAACCTTGACTTTATTTTCTGTAATCACTGCAATCTCTCTCACAGATGCAGGCCTGTGTCCTTAAAGGCAAAACCAGGACATTGCAAACAGTTAATTTTTTAAGGGATAATTGTAATAATTGTTAAACCCTCATATCTCTTCGGTGTCATAAACCAGTATTTCCTTTTCCAGATTAAACAGGGAGTCTGAGTCATCAAATAAATGTGGTAGCCATTTGATTAGGACATCAGGACTTGAGCAATGTTATAAGAAGACTATCTTTCATATATGTATGTGTATATATACGTATATATATACATATATATATATAACCTCATCTCTCACCTCCCATAATCATTCCTGCCCACCATGACCTTGTTGCCATGAACAGAACTGTCTGAAGAGGTTGGGAAGCAGTCAGGTATTGCACTGGCATTCCTGGTATCTAAGTGTGACAAGCTTATTTTATATCAAACATGATTTGTGTTTGTGACATGGAAAGGATGACAACAGGGCAAGTTCACAGCTTTTGCAGAGTCTGACAACAGCACAACTAGATTAACTGCTTTCCAATTTTCAGCCTATTGATTAATTTACACTGTCCAGGCCAACTGTGTTAGAAAGTCTATAAAATGTGTTTTTCCTCTAAATGCAGAAGCCAAATCAACTCTAATTCCTTGAAGTGGTGTCTAAGACTAAACCTCTTAGGTGTCTAGGTGACTGCTTGAAGTTCACAGAGAATTAATTTCTTGATTTTGCCTGTAAGATAGGTGCTTATGAGGTGTTTATATGCTTAGTAAAAGGAGAAAAAATTATTGTAATAGAGACTTACACGTTCTCCTTTGGGTCCTCTGTCTCCTGGTCTCCCCACAGCACCCTGAAAAATGGATTTTGGAAAAAGATGAACTTATCAATTAAAGGCTTTGATGTGTATTCATGTGTTAGCAGAATGGAAAGCAACTGCCTAGGATTAACAGCTGTGGTCTCTGTGAGCAATAAAATACACAAAAGCGTATTTTCTTACCGGAGGACCTGGCAATCCATCTTTTCCATTGATTCCCTAAGAAAAAAAATTAATATGTTTATGTGTTTTAAAAATATAAAGGGTAAAGCTCAGTGTTTAGTAAATGTCAGTAAATGTCAGTATCAGTAAATGTTCTGAATCTGCAGAAGCAGCAGTTTGTGTGGCTACAATATAGAAATACAAAGAGCATCAAGATGTGCACCAAATCTAATGAACATCCAACTTTAAATGCCAAATTATAGGGAAATTTTGCAAATGTGGAATATTTGCAGACATGGACATGCACTTTTTCAGTCCTAGCTAGTCATAATACAACCATGGGAGAGATTTCTTTTATTGTAGATATTAGCCTTGGTGCCAAATTACCCTTCTGCTCTCAGAGAGATTATGCCTTAATATTACATGTCCAGATCCATTCTTTGGTCCTTAGGACTTGCACAGTTTTGGTCTCCTGGGTTAAAACTATTTCCTTCCCTAAAGAAGGTGGTTGCATTTATAGCACAGGCCCACATTATCCTCCAGACTGGAATGTGGCATGATCTGGGAGTCCTAGCTGGTATGGGCCAAGATAATGTCAGAAATTATATTAACAATTGTCCAATGCCAGATAATTGCAAGATAAATGCTCTGGCAGTGTTTACTTTAGTAGGATATTTATGGATTGCACGTGTAGCAAACTCACAGCTGTTTCATTGAGTGAGAAAGGACGACCTGTACGAGCAGAGACATCAGGAATATTTCTTTCTCCTCATATAATGCAAAGTGGGGTTTTGCACAGATGAGGCACCTTGGGCTAATTTGCTGCTGTAGCTACAGAAATTGTCTCTTCTTTCAAGGCAGAAGTGTAACGTGGAGATGTGCTGACAAGCTGCAAAGGTCTGCTGCTCATGCTCATCCCCAAAACACCAAGGTTCAGGGGAGATAATGAGTCCTGCACTACCCTTGCTGAACCCCTTCTAGAATATAAACTAGGTTATTTAAACCAGCTCAGACAGTGCTGACTACACTGCTGTCACACTTCTACTACTTAAAAGGAGCAGATTAGACATCTCCTAAGTGAACACTAAATGCCTCAGCTGCAGTGTTGCATCACCTGTGTACAGAAGGGTCTCAAAGTTTATTCAATCATGAAGCACACGCTTCTCTATCTAAACTGAAACTGAGAACCTATTCTGTCACCCCATCCTTTACTGACTGTGTTGAGTGTCTGGGTTCATACTCTCCCCCTGGAAAAAGTACAAGAGGAAACTTTATGTCACCAAGATCCAAATGACCTCCATCTCAGTAACATTAACTATTAAAACACCACAATACCAGGAATTCTTTTTTGGATCGTTAATACTGAGCAGTGCAGCTCTGTGTGTTCTTCACATGTTACCTACTCTAACACAAAGCAAGATTTAATGTCCTTTCTTTTGTAGTTTCTGATAAACTAAAACACATCTTTTTGTAACAAAATATATATTCAATATGAAATTGCTTACTGGTTTTCCTTGGGGCCCTTCTGGACCGGGGAAGCCTATATCTCCTATAGGTCCTCTTTCACCCTAAGAAAGAAGAAAACACACAGATAAATCTGCATGAAAACTCTTGCATTAGGTGTCTGAAATATTTGTTTGCTATTGTAAGAATCCAGAACTCAAATCTGTGCTTACAGGTTCTCCTGGCAACCCTGGGGACCCAGGGGATCCTGGCTTTCCCTGCAAAAAGAAAACGTTACAGATTCAAATTATTAGGAAGCCAAAGAAAATTTTTCTCTATATCAAAAATAAGAGAGTATTCACATGTGAGAGAAATATTCATGCTATTGCTCATTAATGCTTTAGGAAAGAAAAAAATATTTTACCAGATTTTTGTCATATTTAATGAACAGGCTCTTGCATTAAATGTTACTCAGTCACTTGGTTTTGTTTACCCTTCCTGAATACTGAGGTGCTTTTATGAAATTTTCTTTTACAACACCATGATTTCCACCTTGACAAGTCATAGTCAGATCAAAGTTTTTCACTGTACATGTAAAATCAAGGTTTTTTCCTTCAGGTAATTTCTAGTCCTGGTTGGTTTTTTGTATACAACTTTACTACTAACTTAATGCCTTTTGCAAATTTTCTTTATGATCTTTTTTGGCCAGTTTTATTGTCATTTTATGTTCAGCCTGCCAGAATTCAAAATCCTCCCTTATGACATCATTTAAATGCTGATTTTAAATGTCTCTTTTCTGTAGGATGCCCTTCTCTTAACAACTTGAATCTACATTTCCTGAAAGTATCCTTAGACCAGATCCTCAGTGACTTGTAGAAGTGGGAGATCAAACCCACCAACACCAGACATGACTCTGGGAAGGGCAGGACTGAGGCTTTGTGTTGAAATAGGCTTTGGTGGCAATGCCTGCAGTATCTCACTCCAAGCTTCCCTGACAATCTCAGCAATTTCAGCAAAACACCAAAGTGAAAATAAGAGGTTTACACTCCCAGATGGGAAAAAGGGTCTACTATTCAGTCTAGAGAATAATGACAGGTAAGGAAGACAAATTCTTTTCCAGCAAGATATGTGGATATGTCTCAAACTTCTCTTAGAATACTGAAAAAAAATTGTCTCACATGTCTGCTATTTTGTTGATTAAAACTCCTTAGCATAAATGTGAAAACAAACAATTTATTTCAGGGGGAACCATTTTATTTCAGTGGATTTTATTAGAAATAAATATAGTCAACAGAATGCAACTCCATCAGTGAAAAAGGGACTTCATTAAATATTTCTGATACAACTTGAATAGAGAACATCCAATAACTTGGGACATATCCGGTGGGAAATTCATAGGAAATGCACAACTGTGCAGTGCTATTATTAACAATGTAAAATCTGTTTCAGAACAACACACTTTGAAATTCTTATATCTGCTATAAAACTCAGAGAAATACTTTTCCCCTTAAATGTGCAATTCTTCTAGGAAAACAGAAAAACCAAATGAAATTAGGCTAGTTAAGATGATGTTCTCTCTTGGAACTCAGTAAACAGACTAAATCAGTGGCTAATGGAAATGGGAGTGTGTAGACACATACTTCTCTTTATTTCATGAAACACATATTTATAATTTAAACAGCTCCTGAATGTATTGGTAGCTGCCAAAATTTAATAAGAAAACTATTTGCATACAAATAACTCCATATTGCCTCCTGAAATATGGATAAACTTTTTTATTAAACTGTGAATACAATCTAATATCTTCATTTCCTTTAGGAACACAAATGAATAATTATACTTCCAATTTATTATTAGTTACTTTTACTTTCACCTACAATAAAGTGCCTCTATGACTTTCAGAAACTTCTCTGAAAACCACATGTAAATAGCTGACAAAGCATTCCCCTAAAGCAAATGTTTGATCAACTTGATATGCAGATCCTTGTGGGTTGCAATAACTAATGTTCATGATTTTTCTTTCTGATAAAAAGATGCTCAGAAATTTGTGCATGCTCAGGAACACAAAAAACGTCTTTATCTATATTAAACAGAGGTAATGAGAAGAATCTCACATTTCTTAACTAAGCATATGCAGCTTCAAATTCCAGCTTTATCATGTATTCACCCCACTCACTCTTGTCATTTTAATAATAATATGAACTCTTGCTGCTATTAAAACACTAATTTCTTTAGGGAAAACTCATAATCTTCATACCTACGTATAAAGCATAAGCCAAGCACTGGTGTTCCACAGTGACTGAGATTACAGCTCAGCATCTTGCTTGACCTGTTTTTTCAGCTTCTACAAACCTGAGTTTTCTTTAAAGAATATACATACCGGTGTCCCTGACACTCCTGGTGCCCCAGCTGGTCCACGGTCACCCTAAAGATAAGATAAATCTATGTTTAAACTGCAACAATCAAACAAGAAGTTTCTTGGTGGATTCCCATTAAAACCCACGGATGTGAACTGAAAATGAGGACAAGAGCCAGCCTAAATGCTAATATTTATCTGTGCCACTGCCTCATTATACAGACTTGGGTAAGTAACCAAAATCCTTTGTTTAAGTTCTCTCATACAATGTTTCCCTTTGACTCCGTGCGAGGCCTCCCTTAAAAAGGGATGGAAAGTCCCTGACTTATCTGTAGTTCTCCAAATAATTATAATTTGTGGTCATGGCAATGACCAAAATTTACACAGGGTAATTCACTTTCATATCAACATGCCCATATTTAAGATGTAGGTTTCAAAGGAGTTTTTGCTTTCCTGCTACCCAGTCATCCATTTACTACAAGCCAACGTCCTCTGCTTGTGCTGTGGCCCTTTCAGGGCAAGGGTTCTCATTATAGCACACAGCCACCTTCATCTATGCTTTAAGCTAGGACAGAGTTGGTTTTTTGGCTGGAACTGATGAGTTACAGGCACAAATTCATCTTTCTTGAGAGGACTGTAATCCAAAGCAGACACGTAGAGGACAACAAGTGGTAAAGCTCTACCCATGGGTGTTAACCCGCTGCTGACGAGTTGGTCTGCAACACTATGCTCTGTTACTGTAATGTTGGTTAAAAATGTAAGTTAAAAAATCAGGCTCCTCATTTCTAAATTTATGTCAGAAAACCCCTGGCACTGTTGAAGCCATACTAACAGGAGAACATTTTTCTGAGACGGGTTTATTTTACCTGGAGTAGATGTAATAAAGCACTGTAAACATAGTTACAGCCACGTTGTGTTCTGCACAACGTGCAGAAAACTTCCCCAGGAAGTTTTGGGATATCTGGTTTCTGTTCTTATAAGTAATGGTGGTTTGTCTCATTCTCATAATTTTGTCCAGGTGCACGATGATATTGCTGCTGATTAGAACCACTTAACTCCCTTACACACAGTGTAGCAGATGACATGTCTGACGTGGTGTGTGGAGGAAGCAGCTTACAGGACACGCACCTCTGGAACACGAGTGGGGAGCACTGAGTACCTGCAGCAGGCAGGGCACCTTGGCTGGAGCCCTGCACTCTGCCCCTGTGGTTATTCCAGAGCCAAAACTTGTGGTATTTTCCCTATGTGCTGGCTATCATAGCAAAACTAGAAATGCCTAACACCTCCCTTGCAACATTTTTTTTTTTTTCAGGGTTATTCTGGTCCTTTCAGCAGTGTGGCTTGCAGCCCAGCTGCACCAGCCACTGTCAGCACAGCTAAAGGAGGGGATATTTTATCCAGAGGACATGGAGTTCTTAAGGCAGTTCATGAAATTATCATGAAATTACAGCCAGTGTTGTCTGTAGAAGATGGCATTCTGCTACACAGAGGAGCATCGTGGCTCTAAATTAAAACCTAGCATGCACTATATGGTTGGGACTGGCAGGCTCTGAGATTCTGTTCATTTATTTGCACCACAAATGTGAAATTTTGACCAAATTTAGTTAAGGAAATGATATTTTTACTTTGGGGAAGGGCCAAACACTCATTTAGCTGGTTTGTATGATTTCATCGATTGCTTATTCTGCATTATTCTAACGCAGAATTATTCTATAGCATTATTCTATTGCATTATTCTAATGCCTGTTCCCACTTTGTCTCAGTTAGACCCATAATGTCTCCCTGTGTTTGTTCATTTTGAAATCAGACTAGTCTTTAATTGCTTGTAAATTGTAGAATTCCAGAGCTAGAACCATCTCATGTAATTTAAGCATCTAGTATAGATACCTACCTTAGTTCTTGTCACTGACTGAACAAGTAGGAGGAATACACAGTGATATTGAGAGGGAAACTTTTAATTTACATTTCTTTGTGATGAAAAATAAGTTTCAGTAAAGTACTTTCGCATGAAGTCATTTAATACCATAATTAAAAAGCTGAAAAACATTTAATTTGCAAAAAAATTTACTCTTTTTTCCTTATAAATTAGAAGATATGGGGAAAATCAAACTGGTTTTGCTGTCAGAAAACATATTTGCACATTTTTTAAAATGTCTCTGCTAAATGTTTTAAACTTTGCTATATTTAGAGATGAATGCCAAAATCTTGACTTTTTTAGCCTTTTATGAAAAGCTTTCCTTTAAATTCGTAATCAGCCTCCACAATTAGAAGCCAAAAGGCTAAGAACAAGACAGATGGACTGTAAACATAAGAAGATGTTCAAGAGAGAACAAGAACCATACACAGGAAAATATTAACTATATTACTATCAAGTATAGTAGTATTCTACCAAGACTATTACAAGGCCTCCTACACACAATTTTCCATTTGCAGAAAAAGAAATTTTATGTTCGGTGATTTACACCCACGCTAAAGCAAAAAAGGAAAATATAAATAAGTATGCAAAGATTTTTCTCACAGAAACATTAACTAACACACGAAAAATAAACCAAATAAGACTTCAGAAAACATTTAGTTGCTGATAGTGGCCACTAAGAAATCATGCCTTCTTTTTGAGTCTTACCTTTTCCCCTGGGAGTCCTTCCAGTCCTGGTAATCCCATTGGTCCTGGGTCTCCCTGTTTTTGTTGTTTTTTTTTAAATTAAAAGATTGCATACATTAGAATTTATTTACTCAACATGGGAACAGCAAGCAACAGCAAATTATTTAACTTGAGTTTACTAAACCAGCTAACCAGTTATTAGGTAAACAGATTTTTTTCTGCCTCGTTTTACTGATTTGCAAATTAAGCTTTTCCCAGAGGGTCTGTGTGAGTATTTGGCTCAATGGTTTAATTTTGATGAAAGATGTAATACAGAAGACTCCACTCCAGTGCTCTTGCAAGCCAAGGTCACCTCTGAAGCACCTGCAGGCAGTACAGCCCTGGGGTGCAAACATACAGTGTCAGCCAGAGAAACAACCTAAACAACCTCCAAGCAATTCTGTGCTCTCCTCCCTAAACAAAGGTTACTCTGCAGCAAGGGACATACAGGCTGGATCCCTGGGTAGGTCTTCATGTTTTGAAAGAAAACTGTAAAGATGCTCCACTGGAGAAATCAGCCTAACATCTAGAGTGGGGAGGTCCTTTTAATTATTTTTTTGAAGAAAATTGATAATTTACCATGGACATTTAACCTACAGCCAACAATTCCAGTATTTCAGCAATCCTCAGTTAAATCAAAAGCCATGGCTAATTGCTGTTTAGATTCCCTGAAGTCTCTGACAGATCTCACTTTTCCCACCTAAACTCTGCTACTTGGTGTTTTATGAGTGGGAAGTGGGTGCTGGTACAGAAAGATGTATTCAGCTTCCAGGCATTATGGTGAAACAAAAATAAAGAGGCTTGGTGAATTTTTCTGAAAACAAATTATTAAACTGTTTTAGAAAACTGTCTTACAACTCCATGTTTTGCTGTCACTGCTCAGAGGTTTTGGTTTGGGGTTCTTATTGTTCTTCAGAAGTACCATGTGTCAAACTACTTGGGGAATTCTCTATCAAAACAAAAAAATACATACATACCACTGTTCCAGGATCCCCTTTTGGACCCTGCAAAGAAACCCAAACAAACCAAGACACATTTAAAGAACAGCAAAACGATAAGATGGGTTTTTTAAATTATTGCATTATGAGTATACTTTGCTAATGCAGTGCATTTAGAATCATTATTAATTCCAGCCCCAGCTGATCAATTTAGTACAAAATCTCAGTAATATTTTGGGTTTTGTTTTGCTGTTCCAGAATACAGAAAAAGACAGCTCTGTTGCTCGGTGCCAGCCCATAACTGTGGTTACCAAAGAGACAATCATCTCAAAACAGAACTTGCCTATAGTGCTAAAAAGGAGCAGAATGTAAATAAATGCACAGCATCTTTAGTTCCATGGAACCAAAGCAACAGTGTCCAGCTGCAAGGTGCTGCATCTGCAGTGTCAAAGACACCAGCCCTGTATTACTTCCACAATATAATTCTTAGGTTTACATATTTTCCTGCACTGTAGCTACATATCAGTGACAGAACACAGATCAGAATTCATGAGCTTCTCATTTCTGGCACCAAATTTTGTCCACTACAAAACTATGCCTCCACGACCTGTAAGTACAAAATTACACATTTTTAGTATAATACTTTCACTATAGAGTCCAATACCAAATTATGCACCATTTCTGCAGCCTTTACTTGCTAGGATAAAATGATTGAATCAAAATAAACCACTCTCCAAAATGGGCTAAAATGCTTGGCAAACACAAAATCACAGACTGCTACATACCAATCATATCCTTATTTTCTAAAATTTTTTTAATTTTTAAAAAATTCTTTCATGAATTAAATCAAATTCCATGCAACTAACCCTCCTCTGTTTCTATGTCAATTAGCTACTAGAAATTAGATTTCTGGTAACACTTACCGGAGGTCCTGGCGGACCTGGATAACTCGCGACACTCACACCTCCCTGTAACAGCAAGTTTAAAAGTTGAGTTGGGCTAAAATTGGGTGGGGATGGAAAAAAAAAAGCAATTAACATTAAAGAGAAATACCTGCAGTTTATATAAGCTGCTCATTCCATTTCTTTCATTGTAAGGCATACCCTTTAAAGCATAAAAACCAAGTAAGTGTCACTTATGAATTATAAAGGCAGAACTATTGCCCTGTTCAAGTCCTGTTGTCTAGAAAAGCTGTGGTATCCTTTTTGTTCTCAATTTGTCAAAGATTCCAGATTTCAGAAGATACACACCAACACAGCTCGAGACTTTTTTTTTTAAATTATAAACCAAGAAACCTGTAAATCAGTGTACATCATATTTTATTATCATAATTCTCCAGAATAAATTTTGTGTTAGGTATTACTATTCCACTTAATTTAGAGTCCAGTGAGCTCCACAGACTTTTACTAGGTTGCCTGGGTTCTCTGATCTCAGGTATCCAAGCTGCCAATTTTACTCTAATAATATTGGATACTAAGGTTAACTAATTTGAGCAGGTTTCTTAGACAGTTTGGTGATCTGAACTTACTCAGTGATGAATTGTGAGGAAAAAAAAAATGGAATATGGAAACCTTTTGAAAAAAGACACTGTTACCTTCCTGCAATATTAACTTTTATTAGATCAACACTCGTTTCTTTATATTAAATTACATTTTACCCACAAGCATATTGTTCTTAATATAAATTCAAGATATAAAACAAAATGTCTCACCGGAGGCCCAGGTGGTCCAGGTTTCCCAGGAGAACCTTCACTACCCTAGTACAGCAAGAGATTGATGTAACTCATTTACTGTAACTGGCCACATCTATTTCACACTCAAGCTATGATGACCATAATGACAATAAACAAGAGATACAGTCAATAAGAGCAGGTAATATCAAGAATAAATTCTCCTGCAATTTTCCTGCTTTAGCTTTAGGGAAGGCATGAATCATTACTTTGTACTAGTTTTTATTTTGCTAGTTACTTGCTGCTTTATGTGTAGTAATTTCCTTACAGCAAAATAACAGTGGTAACCTGGGTTGGGAAACATTTCATGTGTACCAGGAGGGAGAGGAAGAAAAACAAAAAAGAGTTGTTAATATGAATTTCTAAGCAACTGGCAGATAAAAGTTAATATTCATTTTATGCTTTGTACATTATTTTGCAAAAGCCAGTCCTCAGCTGATCATTCCTATGTAAATAAAGAAGAGCTACAGTTTCAGAAATTCAGTTTACTTAGAAATATACTGAATATAAATTAAGACCTTTTTTTAAAGAATCTTCCTTATTAAGAGATATAATGAATATCTTTTTGGTTTTTACTGGAAAATATTAATCTGTTGTAACCTGTATCTCTGGCCTGTTCTGCTGTTGTGTACTGAATTGACTATATTATAAAAAGCATATCTGCTGAGACTTTTCCCCAGCAGAATCATGGGGTCTGTGAATAGTAGAGAGCTGCAAAGGTTTCAACATAAAATTTCCCAAACCATCTTTTCAAAACCTCATCACTACAATTCAGATAAATACACTGTATAATTTGGAATGAGTCTGTCACAAATTTTCACTGGCTCTGTTGGATCTTATTAAATGTATGTCAGCGAGACACTTAAGTCACAAATTTAAAATTACTAAGGTGGCAAAAGTGCTAAGTGCTCAATGCCAATAATTAACTCAGCAGAAAAATATAATTCTTACTAAACATTTATACTAGGATAATTTCCAAATGGCCCTGCTAATTGCTAGAAACTGTCAGCCTCCAAGAGTGGTTTGAAGAGCTTCATGGGGAATTAAAATCCTATTATTTTAGAAAGCACATTATGTGATCAGTTCTCAAGTGTGTCCCATATGAAGGATGGAGGAGAAATTTACTGGGGCTTTATTTCAGTTTACTTCATTACTCCTCAGCCATCTGACTTTTGCACTTTTAGAATGATGAGACATGAGATGTAGAGCAGGGGCTTCTCATTCCCACCTGTGTGTGAATTGTGAACAAGGAACTATCAAAGACTTGTGTTTTGCATTCAGTTAGATAAAAAGGAAATACGTGGGGTAAATTTTTGTTACTGCGATCTGCAAGGAGACAACTCTCATTCAAATTTTATACTGAAATCATTTCAGAGCTTTACAAAATAGTTTTCTTTCTTACTCATACCAAAGTTTTGTAGGGAATTAGGATCCCACATGTGGATGTGACTGTGCTATGCCTGGAAAATTCCAGAGTACTACTGAAAGAAAAACTGTATTCATACACAAAATGTAGAATTTGTCCCAGAAAGTATTTTGCAGCAAAGTTTGTCTCTGCTGTATTGCACTGATCTGAGGTACCCAAGAAATCAATTTGACCTCTTAGTTATAATGGATAATGTCAAGTTGCTGATAAAGCAACACATAAAATGTTGAAAAAAAGCAGAGCTAAGAGAGTGTAAATTAAGTATAAAGGAAGCTTATGTATTTTTTCAGAATAACTAACTCCCAACAACTTCCAGTGCTTGTACGATTACTTTTGAATATAATATTGGTAAAAGAGTGAGAAGCATAGCAAGCAGTTGCTAGTCATATTCTTTGTTAGAAACATACTTTCACTTTCCTAAAACTTATATAATGTGTTATACCTAAAGAAAACTCTCTGCAACTTAAATATACCACAAGGACCGCACTTCAAAATATAAGCCCATATGCACAGCACTGCTCAGGGAAAGTACTTGTAGTGAAACACAAATGAAAATTTTAAATGATGTCACACTCTTGTAACATACTTGCACTTGTTTAAAAAAACCCTAAAACACAGTGTAATGGGATTGCAAAACCTTCATGGACCTTTACCAAGATTAAAAAGGAGGAATACCTTTTCTCCTTTTGCTCCAGCTGGACCGGGATGTCCAGCTCTTCCTGGGACCCCCTGCACAACACAGAATTGTATATATAAATTAGGAAAAAATGAAACACAATATTTTTGCAGTGTCACTAAGTTTTTAAAACATGCTTTTTGGAGGCAATTTAAACCTAATTATACTTCTCCTCCAGGTTTAAATATTTCTCTTCTCTTTGGTACTATGGCTGTGTCCCCCTGCTAAGTCCTTTTAAGGGCAAAACTTGTGTTCTTCATTGCATTTCCACCTTGGCAAACTAAATGTGGTGACCCTAACGGGTACATCTTGACACAGCTGAGAATCACATTTTACTGCTAAGTGCCAATTTATGTATTCCACATTAAACTTCTTAAATGTGCTACAGTTTTTGAAAGAAGTATTAGTATTGCCATGAAACCTAGGAATGAGTAAGGATCATACTAACTAATGTGATTCCATCCCATATGTAGAAAAGAATATTTGAAAAAAATTCAAATAGGACCTTTCCCAGTAATACCAACAATTTTAATGGTATATTTCAGTGTCTTTAAATATTGTCAGCTTCTTCACATTCTTTTATTTTGAACTGAGAAACCAAGTAATTACTTTGTTTTGGCACTAGGTTTTTTTTCAGAATGACTAGCTGGAATTATTTTTAGATTTTATTACTAACATGACTAACTTGGGTAAAAATACATAATTCACTGCAAGTTTGCACATCATAAATCATGTAACTTCACAGATTCTCTAGTAATGTCAAAACTTCAAATCTATTTAAGTTCCATAAACTTTGAGTCCTGACAATTATGGTATTTTCAGTAATATACACACCAGTATAGTTTACTTTACTGGAGCCAGAATGGGTAAGATTTTATTATTACTCTCTGAAAAGATAAAAGACAGGACTAGAAACTAGGCAGTTACAGCAACTCCTACAGAGACAGATCACAGGTGATACCACACACTTACGGATGGGCCACTGGGTCCTGGTATACCTGGCAGTCCAGGAGCACCTTGAAGACCCTGGAAATTAAAAGAGCACATGTCTAGTTCCTCTCCCACTTATACTTCAAAAATACTTATATTCAGCATGTCCAGCAGTACTATACCTACATTATAGTGCACTTTCTTTTAAAATGTAGGCATTGTTTTTAGCAATGGCTAAAAAAATAACCACCGCACCAGGTAGGGAAGAGAACCAGGTTATAATTGAACCAGGTTAGTGGCAACTTCTTTCTTGAGAGATAAACACCACTTGCCCTTCAACCTTTCACATTTTTAGCCTATATTTTGTAAATAGTTTTGCCTTTAGTTGTGCAGGTAAGAACAGATGTCAAGCTTTTACTTAGAAATTAATTTTCTGTTTACTTTTATTAAAAGGCTTTTTTTTTTCTGGTGAGAAGACATTTACTCATGCTTCTCCATATTGCCTGATGCTATCTAAATGAAGTGATACTTTCTGCCTCATTTTTGGTTTGGCTTTTTGGTAATTGAACATAACATTTTACATAGTATTTAATGATCTTCTTTCCTGCTTGTATTCTATTTGATTGTCTGAAAATCAATGGACTCTAGTATCCACTTACTAAACATACAGCTGTGCAACTCACTACAGTGGATAGAGGTGGGATTTGAGACAAGCCTGTATATCACTGAGCATCTTTCCTCTGCCACACCAGGCTTAGGTGCAATTTCAGACGTGTAAAAGTCATGTACTAATGAGAGCTAACTCTTGGTTCTCCCTATAATCCACAAAGAGAAATAGATTCTTCCAAGCAGTGATTAAGTTCATCTGTCCATCCTCTGACAAGAAAAATCTCCTCAGAAAAGGCGTATTTCTCATTTGAAATGCGTGTTTAAGAAGGAATGGCTAAGGAGGCAGCCTAGAAAGCCACAGAGGTCAGGAATCCTAAAATAGGTGGTCTGAGGGAGAAGCTCCAGAGAGAAATAAATCAGCAAAAATGTAGAGATGGAGAGACATTGATTCTCCTTTCTTGCTCCTACACACAGAGGACATTGATCCACCTCTGCAGCTTTTCAGAGTGGCAAGGTAACTGCTAATGTGCTCTCTGGTCCTTTTGAACTCCTTTACTCTGATGGTACATTTACATGAAAAATTAATATGAAACCAAAGAAACATCTTCTGTAATTCTTACTACTCATATTAAAAAATACCCTCCCCTGAAAAAAAGAAGTGCTTTGAAAATGAAGACAACAAGTTCAACAAAGATTAAAGAGTGACTGGAAAGCATATGGAAGTTATTAAGCATATTTCAAAGGGCTTCAGGTAGGCTTCTCTATATTTCTTCCTATTTCTTCCCATTCCAACAAAATAATAATAAAAAAACCTTTAAAATTGTAAAATAAGTTACTTTTAAAATGTTTAATATGTTACTTTTAAAAAGTTACATGTTTCTAAAAAAAAAGATTCACTTGCACCCTCACCATATCATAATCAAAAGCTGCTGCAAAACATTGAAAGTATCAAAGCCAAGGCAGCTCACCAGCTCTCAGATGGTGAAGAAACATATGAATAACTAACTTATTAACACAGCATTAATGAAAAACATACAATGAATTTTCTCTAGACTCCTTTAAAAAAATATGACAGTCATAAGTTTGCTGTTACCTTATTACCTTCTTAATTCCCAGCAATATCTCATTTATGTCTCAGCTGTTTAATAGTATTTGAATTGTCAAAATTGTTTAGCTAATGCCTCATTCCTCCTAGGGTTGACTGGTAGAGGTATGGCACACGAAGATGTGTTACTTTCCCATTTAAGTAAAATTGTGAATGAAATTTGCTTATGGCTGCCCCATCCTTTTAGGGAATATGTTCTGAGTTCCACCTCAGGAGGCACTTGCTTCTGTAAGAAGCAAAGATTTAATGAGCTCTACATATCACGTAAAACCAAAGGAAAAAAAGAGCATGACACTTTAGGCTGACAATATGATAAATTCTGGGGCAAAACAGAAGCAGGAGCTGCATCTTTGCTTTCCACATATAACTGTTTACTTTTGTAAGCCAAGGATCCTGATGAACACATTTTTTTAAAAACTATTCTCTCATTCTACTACTCTTTAAAAATTCTTAAGATATCATGGCCTTAGTGCTGAAGAAATGTGAAATGCTTATAAAGAATTGCAACCCCCCCAATCAATACACTCTAAATTCCTTCTGTATTTTCCAGGTGCTGTAACCAGCACTTCTAAATTAAAAGAGAGTAGTATGAGTTTAATCACAGTTAAGCACTTTGGATTTTCCAAGTGTTCACCACATACTTTTTAATGGGCCACTTATTTTAACTCCTCAGTTGGCTAAGGCCACTAAGAAATTCATTATTTATCCAGATTAATTTGCTTAATAGCTACTGTTGTTCTTTTTTTTTGCCCTGATACTGTTCTTGAATTCAATGCAAAATGAAAGCTATAGCAGCTGTTTTGGATTTGGCACCACAAATCATTTGGCTTTTTTCCCTTCTCCATAAAGAAATAAAAATAACTCTAAGAGTTTAATATAAGATGCAAAATATTGTAAATACTTTAAATTCAGCCTATTCAAATGTTTTTCAGTTTCCACTTAATAGTAGTTGCTGCTATTACTGTTCCCATCAGATTATTTTAATGGAAAGATTTCAAAAGTGAATTCTAAAGGGGAAACAACAAAATTAAAGCAAATATGTTATAGACATGAAGAATTTTCTCAAAATATTTGGCATTAGCCTATTTATTGCTCTATCCTATATCCTTAGAAATTAGCATGTAAATGTATGTGAGGCTATAAAATATACAAATGAGCAAAAATTCACAGACAAAAAGTAAATAGATGTTATTTAATTGAATAATAACATTCAATCCTGTTGAAAAATCAGAATGAAGGGCTATTTATAGCACTACATTACTATCACAACAGTTTTAAAGAACTAAGTAACATTATGTGCATTTCATTTTCAGTCTAGGTCTTTACTCAGGTTCAGATAAGAATGCTACCAGTGGAAAAATGAAGTAATTTCACCTCATCGCCCTTTTCTCCCACGAGCCCAGGAAATCCACGTTCACCTTTGCTTCCCTATGAAAACATAACATTCAAACAAATATTTTCTATTAGAGAACAATGAATTTCATGCTCAGTAGGGCATTTTATGACTCACATTCAATATATGTTAGCATGATGCCCTTACAGCCATAGTGCCTAAAACATAAAGCAAAGGCTCAAAACTATCTGAAAGCTTTCAAATATACCTCCCAGCAAGGTGAAATGAAATGAGGGGTTTGCACCTAGGAGGCAAAATACTCAAAAGACCTTAAGATGGAGACATTAACACCAAAGAGCTTGAATGCTTGCTGAAATGGAGGAAGTTCCCTTCCATGGGATTAGTCTCAATGACAGGAGGTATCTATGCATCAAACCATGTGGCTTTTTCATCCAATTCCAGTGAAGCAGGATTTTGACTGATGACAGTGAAACTTCAAGTGCCAGGGAAATGGCTGTGTTACTCCCATGGGAACAGGGTGCAAAGGCACAGGGTGGTCCAGCTGTGTTGCACACTTGAGGGAGACACAGGAAGTTTGCCTCTTCACTGCAGGATTCTCGTGTGACTGACCCACCTAAAATGAGTCTAGAGATAGCAAAGCACTGCTGGGCAGTCAGATCTGAGCCAGCTTCAATGGAGGCATGGCACAGAAAAGCTATCTGGGCCTGGGACTCATCTTGGGCTATTTTGCTCACTCAACCTAGAGAAAAGGCAAAATGACACATGAAGAGGCCTGTAACATAAAAATCATTCGAACCTTTAGGCTGCTCAATGCCACAGGGATATGGATCAGTCAAAAAAGTCAAGTCTAGCAAAGGTAAGAATCTGGCCTTTTGCTTTTAACTAGAAACAAAGCAATGAAAAGTACACTCTTCAAAACTTACTTTTGGTCCTTCTCTACCAGGAATGCCTGGAGGACCTCTTGTGCCAGGATCACCCTGTGGAGCAGACAGAAGACGAAGTGACAAATAAATATTTTTATGACATAGATCCGATCCATGCAGACTGATCATCTATACACGCTGCTTCCTTCCTGCCTTTCTGACCAGCCCCTCATTTTACTCCAAAGCCTTCTCTTCAGTCCTTGCTCTCTTCTAAACTTGTTCAGACAGACTTCCTTGTTTTCCTCCCCATCCCTCACACTCTCTACTCAAATCATGCTAACACGTTTTTAGCTTCGTTTGGATAGTCCCAGACACACTTGTGTTAAGGTTTGAGCATCTTCTTTTCACGGATTAGTTAGAGAAGAAGGCTACTTGTTACTCTCTCCAACTTCAAATCTGTAGTTATTTAAAAGTAAATGAGCATTGCTGAGAGAAGCATTTGCCAGCTGAATTGCAGTCATACAGAAGTGCTAACCGCAAAACGCCGAGAAATGAAGAGTGAAGCATCAAGAATCAGCAAGAGAGAGAGCTCTGACAAGAAGAGCATGTACAGCAGAAAGACACTACAATTACAAACAGACAGAAAGACCTAAAATAAATCAGATCTGGAAATGAGAAAGTCAATAAACCCTAAGTATATGTATTAATAAAGGACAGTAGAAATGATGTGTGCTTTTCATATTGAAATACTCCCGAGCACAGTTTTCATTTTGGAATATTGCAGAACACTCCAGATTTCATTATTTTTCAAAATAATACCTTAGAAATTCTAGACTATTTTCCCCATTTGGTATATTACTGAAATTAATGCTACAAAATAAAGTGGAGAAGAGGGTATATTTGTAGCAATCCATACTGTGGGCTGGATGTGCTGAATAGGCACTTGCTGGCTACTACCTCACATGTTGTTCAAACACTGCTTTGCAAAATTTCTATAAAATACATTCCTTGAGTATTTTTAAAAAGAAAACAAAAATCAACAAAAATAACAATACTATTTTAGGCCAGCCCTGTAAGTCAGAACTGAATCTACAGAGGCTCTAAAGTGCACGTGTTCATTTAAAAAGCATGTTTATAGCAAAAATAGACATTTAATCTCTGAAAAATTTACCTTCAGTATGGCACCCATGTCTCCCACAAGTGGAAGTGCAACCTGAAATTAAAAAAGACATCTGCAGTAAATGTTTTACAAAGCATTACGAATTCTGATGTGTTTTCATTGCTTCTAAACTTTATATCGTTACACATAGAGCTGATTATATCTATCTATCTATCTATCTATCTATCTATCTATCTATCTATCTATCTATATCTATATCATGGTTGGTTGAATCTACTTTTTAATGAAAATTCAAAAGAAAACACAGGTTTTCAGATATAGTTAAATATCACAGTCTATCCAACCTATCGATTGTAATTCTTCACTATAAATGCAATGAAATTTCTCAAACCATGACAACAGCATAACTCCTGAACATACTAATATTGTTGTTTTTGTAGCACATCAGCAACAGCTTAATGTTACTGGAATGTCTTGTATTCTCACCTGATTATCTTCAATTGTTTTCCTCCTCCTTTCTCCTAGGCTTTGACTCTACTGTCAAGTGTAGAACAAATTCTGGAGATGCCAAAGCTAACTTCAATAAATTAGCTCAGATACCGGAAATAATCCAGCTACAGCAACAAAAGCAATGTATGTAATATTTTTCCTGCCTTTAAATATTAATAATTAGTGTGTAACTCCTTGATGCCACTGCTAAATTGCTACCAATACTAAAGCTGATTTAAAGATCAGTCAGTGTATCTATACTGTACTGAAACAGATGCCAGATTTCCCAGACCTGCCATTAAACTTATATTTAAAGACTCTCTGTTAAAAACTCATCGCCCTGGTTATCATCAGCTTCATTCACAGACTCTCCAATTACTAATTCTCATTTTGTCTGGCAATTGCAAAATCTAAAATCGTATCAATCATGGGCATATTATAAAATTAGACACATTCAAAATAAGGTAACTGTTTTAGTTCAGTCTGTTTCAATTCTTTCCATCTTGAAGAAGAAAAATAAAATATAAGCACTATTTTAGCATATTCCAAAGACTCCCAGTTAATAACAATGACTGTCAAAGATCAGCTCAAGAGACGCTGCTGAATATAATTAACCAGAAATAGAATCAGTAGTACACCATCTATAGGGTGGCATAGCCACCTTTGAAAGCATGCTGAGTTGTTTTTTAGGGTGAGACAACACCATCTAGCACAACTTGAGGACATAGTTATGTAAGGTGTGAGTCCATCCTCTGCACAGAAGTAAACTGTACACAGACAGAATCGAGACAAGACTTGAAAACAGAAACCTACATGGCCTGACTTTCCACCCTCCTCCTTATGACATTTTTCAGCTAGGCAGGCTATTACCATATCACCTGTTGGTCTTCCTACTGGACTAGAAGTGTAATTTCCTCAGTCTCTCCTTTCTAATGTTCTTATTTTAGCTGCTCTATCAATGTATGGCGCAGAACCCTGGACCCTCAGTGTGCGAAGGGCACACATGTACGGGAGCAAGCCAACTGTGTTTGTGCCACACAGCTCCTCTGAGTGTAAGGCAAGTCCAGCCCCACTGCAAACACATTCTCTAGAGCCATAAATATGTGTGCTGATCTCTGAATAAGTGTAGGATTTATGTCGGGATTTTGAAAGTGTTAAAATGGCCTTAATTCCCCAGATTCACTCCTTCTTGCTACATCTTCCTTGAAAAAATGTTCTTTCCAAAGAGAAGAGTATTTCAAGAGAGAAAAAGGCAATAATTATCCTGTTTGTGAGTTTTACCATTTAGACCTGTCTGTTTAACAGCTGCATCAAATATTTTACTTACATTTAGTTTACAATGTGCTGTGCCTTCCAGACTTACTCTACTTATGGATTTCAGTTTTCCTTATTAAGCACTTTATCCTCATCTGTCTCGAGTCAAATCTTGTTGACTTCAGACAGCCTTTGAATTTTCATTACATCTTCAAAAAGCAAGAAATCTTTCCCACTCCAGTTACAGAGTTTTATCTACTTACCCAAATCAAATTAAATCACTGACAAGGACTGAGCATAGGAGAGACTGCTCTTTCCAAGTTTGACAATAATCTGCTGAGGGACACTCAGATCCATGATTTTTGATAAGCATTAACTACATGGTAACTAATTCTAAGCATTTTTTCTTGCTTAAAGAAACATAATGAAGACAGTCTTTGTTTTATTGAGGCCAAGGTACATAACATGTCTTTCCCAAGTAAGTATTTCTACTTTATCTTCATATCACTGGTTCTTCTAGACTTGCTATGCTTTCTCTTCTCATATAAATTTAAAATATTTGTACCAAAGGAAATGCAAAAGCTTTCCCTGTATACGTACAGGATCACCTGGAGGGCCTGGTAGTCCTGGCTTTCCATCTCTTCCTGGAGTGCCCTAGAAACAAAAGTAAAACTTGATGGCCTTAAATCATTGATGAGGTACACATTACTTTTTCTTGTATATCTATAAAACTTCCACTTACATTAATACCAGGGGTACCTGGAGCTCCTGGTAATCCTGGAGGTCCCCTAGGGCCCTAAGAGCATGAAAGATCATTTAGGATATAAGAATATCTTTCCTGCAAAATTCTTAAACTAAATTAATGTTTTTTGTGTTAAAGAGAAAACTTACACCCTACCTGCACACCTGCTGATCCAGTTGGACCTATAGGACCCTGTAAGAAAACTCCAAATAATCAGTAGCTACACTCTCTGGGGTAACAGAATGAACTTAATTAAAAAATGCTAAATGTGGGATATTTGTGCAGTTTTCACTTCCAGAAAGACTTGCTTTAAGGTTAGGCTTTAAATACAAATGTAATTTTGCCAAAGTTAGAGACCTCAACACATTGCAAATGCCCATTTTTTAGGGCAAACATTTCCAAAAATTAATGATCTGTGGTGAAACTTGATATTTAGCAAGAAGATTCATAAAAAAAAAGCTAATGATCTGAATAAAACCAGATATTCAGATATAAATGTGTAATTTTTAAAATTCAGACTTGAAAATATTGTAACTGAAAAAAAATTATCTTTAAGTATTATTATTTTAGATTAAGACATTCAGGGTGAATGTCTAGTCACCTTTCACAAACATTTTGCCTTTTTACCAGAGCACTGTCCATAAACTTTATTGTATCAGGTGCTACACATAGGTTGACTGAAGAGAGATTGCCTCAGTCACTGGAGTATAACTCCTGCAATAACATGTACCACCTACGAGGTACACCATCAACATCAGCAGATTTTTTTACTGAATACTCTGAAAGCACTGCAGGTGGCTTTATTTAAAGGCATTAAAAAGAAAAAACCTGGCAAAGAAGCTGAATAACTGAAACACTTATTGCTGTACAAATTATTTACTATGAATGCTTAAGAGGTCTGTGTCAACTTGCTTCATATTTGAATTTAAACTGCACAGCAACCCTTGAAGCAAACTGGGCGTTGGGAGTCAGGCCAGAAGGGAGTTCATGGCTTTTTATTATGCTTTGTTTGCCTATTGCAGTTGCTCAGTGATGAACAGTGAGAAGCTCAGATTCTGGGTGTTGGTTTACTTACTGGTGATCCCTGAATGCCTATTCCAGGGGGCCCCATCTCCCCAGGTGCTCCCTGTACACCAGGTAGTCCTCTTTCTCCCTGTGAAAGGTACAAGGCTTTCCATCAAAACAGCTCTGACAATGTAAACTACCAGATTATCTTTTAAAAAATATTTTTAGAAACAGAAATAATGCATTTTGCATACCTTTGGCCCCCTTGGACCTGGGTTTCCAGGAACACCAGTGGGACCCTAAAAGAAACCCAAAACAAAACACGAAAAAAACAAGAAAAAAAACGAATTATGTTTTGAAATCCAAGAGACTAGATGAATTTAATGCACAAAATTAGCCAGCTTTTAGAAATAAACTATGACAAGTTTACGTGTCTTCGTTGTTAGTGCCAGTGTCACTAGGATCATGATACTTACACTATTTCTAGACTATATTTTAGTGCACTTATAATACCACTGTAAAATACATTTCAACTTTGAAACTACAACAAAAAAACTTGCTTTGTGGCCTTAAACTGGAAGTGACTAAGTTTAGATGAGGTGGCAGGAAGAAATTCTTTACTGTGAGGGTGTGGGCACTGGAACAGGTTGCTGAGAGAAGTTGTGGATGTCTCATCCAAGGAAGTGTTCAAGACCAGGTTGGATGGGGCTTTGAACAACCTGCTCTAGTGGGAGATGTCTCTGCCCATGGCAGGGTGTTGGAACTAGATAATCTTTAAGGCATCTTCCAACACAAACCATTCTGTGATTTCTTTCATTGCACAATGAGAATTCTTTCCCAGTTACCTCTGCAGAAAATAAAGTCAGGAAAGTCTTTTCAGATTATGAACTTACTGGTGTTCCAGGCAGACTCAGTCCAGGGGGGCCCATATCGCCTTTTGGACCTGGATGTCCAGGCGGTCCCATAATTCCACCAGGGTCACCCTACAAAATAAATTTGAATCACAAATTGAAATGTGAGAATTTTCCCCTATGAAAAAACCCTAAATATTATCAAATTTATCACAGAAAATGACAGTACTTTGAGATGACATAGAGAAGAAAATACCCCTCATATTTTCCTTCAAAAAGTTACAGAATTGGAGACATGGATGATATAACCATTGATAATAACTAGTATTCTCTTGGTTTTCCATGCTTACAATGCATCTGATCTACATTTCTTGTTCCCCAGGCTCCTAATATGCAGGTTGTCATTAAACCCTGCCAACTAATTCATAGCAGCAGCTGAAACAACAGCTGTCTCTCCCCAGCTATCAGCCACTGGTGCTAAACCTGGGGTCTTCAGTGTATTCCTCTTTACACCTCTGTTCTTATTTCAATACATGCTGTGTCTCTTGTTCCATATCTCTAAACTCCTGCTGCTTATGCAGTAAAATTGTGCTTTTTATTATGCTGTCCTCTTGTCTCTTGCAGGCTCCTGCAACATCCTCTGTGATTCTTTCTGAATCCACCACTTCCCATTTTGCAAGATGAGTACTATTTTCTCCTTGTTCCTGTTTTCTTTGCCTTTGTTTCAGCTTATTTCTTCAGACTGGAGTTTATTGGTTTCCCTTGTACACCACAATGTATAAATACCACAACACATCACATACCTCAGAGCACACCTGTATATCCTCTTTTTTCCCCTTCTTTACATTCAGGATATACACACATAATATTTTTTAGCTCTTGCTGATGCAGCTGAATTCTAACTAAGGGATTTCTACACAGCAAAATACAATGTCCTAAGGAGATCCAGCCTTGGCTCACATCTGAGCCAGTGTAGCTGCCCTAGAGCTCTGCCAAGATGAGTATGACTGTGAAGTGGGATTTTACACATTAGTCTGGGTTGGACACTACACTGAAAAGGTTGTTCTGTAGTCAGGACCTGAAGTGACATTTCTGCACAGCACAGATTTAATGTAAGGCATAGTCCAACCTCTTTGAAATATTACTTAAATTATTAATCTAAAGAGCAAGTGGGTTGCCAAACTGGCCTGAACCATCTCCAAATGCAGAGATGTTTCTTCTCCAGACACAGGGGGTTGCTGCTGGTACATGTTAAAATCACTTCATACAGCAGCCACACAGATGCACTGCAGAAGAATGGAAGGATACTCTTGGAGTGAGAATTTAAAATGCTTTAACATATCAAGTTTAATTTAAAACACTTAAAACATACCTTGTCTCCTTTAATTCCTGGGTTTCCTGGTACCCCAGGATCTCCTGGTAAGCCCTGGAATTAATAAAAAATATAACTGTATGTTTTTATAGCTATTCCCTTAATGATTATATAAAAATACAGACGAAAATTAGCTTACACTGGAATATTTACTGTGCATTAGTATTGACCCCAAATGTTAAAGACTATAAGTTAATGAATGCTTCCTTAATTAAATATATAAATAATTTTTCTTTAAGTTAAAATGTAATAATCAAGATTATTTTCTGGACCGTATCAAGGGAGAATGGCAGAGACCAAAAGGTTTATTTCTTTTACTTCAAAGTAATTTGAAGTCTCGAAAATCAACCATTTTTTTCAAGGAAGGCAGTAGCACATAAAAACTTGAATTTTAAGTAAGTGTCTCATCTTTTTTGCCCATGGAGGGCTGCATGATTTCCTGTACTAGTATCTGGTGTCTTAAAAGCCTCAATGAATTCCTACTCCTTCACATGAGTTAATCCAAGAAATCCCTTTAAATGTTTTAGATATGTAATGGACAGTCAAACGTTTTCAGTAAATAAAGTATATTTACTTTACCAGCCTTTCTTTTGTCTAAATCTTCTCATCTTTCACATTTTGATTTTAGCTTCAGCATTTTCCCTTGTCCTTCTCATGAAGGATTTTTACAAATGCAGAGAAATGAAGATAAATGAAAAAGATTAAAATCTAAATAGAAACTATTTAAATAATAAGTAAGGCTTAATTGGGTTCTCTCACTATACTGCAACAAATACAGAAAACTTTTCCATGACCCTTCAATGTTATTCAACCAACTATTTAGTCAAGCATTTTATTAAGAATACCAGTAAGTTTCATAGTAAGGGATAAAATTGACCAAACTATACAGTAAAATCTAAGTATGAAACTTAAGCTGGACTGAAAAATGAACTCTAATAAAAAGACAAGGAAACACACATTGTTTTAATTTTTCTTCTCAGTGTAAAACACAGTTTTGTGCACACTGACATATGACAGATGACAACATTTTCATGCCAGTAGTGAATGTTCAGCAGCTGTGTTTGCTTTCTCTGCTGCATTCTGTACTTAATACAGACAGACAGCTACTTGTTTCACCCAGTCATCCAAACTAAAAACATAAGAAAGAAATAAAGTACCCTAATGAAGAATATTCTGCTTATACCAACACAAAATCATTATGGAAATGGAAATTTATGTTTACTGATCTTGGCCTACCCTATCCCTTTTTAATATTGGCATAAAATACATACAGCCTCTCTTCTCTCTCTTCTTTTCTAAGGATTTCCCAAACTGATTTTTTTTTGGTTGGACCAAGCTCAAGTGGTTTCTTAGGAAAAGAAGTAATTCTTATCTGCTAGATGACTCTTTGATTATGTAAGTTAATGTAAAACAATTTTCAAATGTTCATAATTTTCGTCATACTGCTTAAAATAAATTATTATATTTTTTAATCTCTAATGCTTCAACTTTAGAAAATATAAAAACAGGGCACTTATAGCTAAGCACAATGTCTTTATAATACAGTCAAATTTATGTTTTTACATACGAGAACTGTGTGCACAGATAGGAGTCTTCAGGATCATCTATGTTTAGAACTTACATATATTATAATTAGTATTTATCTGTTCCTAATACTCTCTTGATCAAAGATCCAGCAGAACAGCAGTTTCAAAAGTAGCAACTGTGAACTCAAGTGGGATGATGGCGACACAAGCAAGAGAGAAATGAGTATTTTGTTATCTTTCACAGTAGGATTGGTGATTTATACATGAAAAGAAGCACAGCAGATAAGGCTTAGAAACTTTTGAATAGATGATAGGTAAATCAGACACAACTGAAAAAACATATGCCTCAAATGAGTAGGAAAATGAGATATAATAAAATAGTCAATAAGTAACACAGTATAAAATGACTACATGCAAATTTAAATACTAGTGGTTTTTTCCCTTGTCAAGAACTGAAGATGCTGGATTCTACTGGTCTCCTTGCTTATATCCCTAAGACTTTTAATATGTCACAAATAAAAAGTCTGCCAGCTCTGTACCACTCAGAAGAATATTTTATTATTAATAAAGTATATGGCTTAAAAGACTGTTCAAAATAAGAATCTTCTTCCACAGTGCAATCTCAGGGCATGTGTGGAAAGGCCTAAGACAAAATGCAGCAACACCAGCTTCTAGTTGCTTCTGTTGGTAGAAAAAAGATAAAAAATCAAAACTACACACCCAGCGTAATGATTGAAATCCCAGTCCTTTTTAAGTGAGTGGCTGAACTGCTAGGCTAAAGCTAAGCTTTTTATTGTCCACTTTTCTTGATCCACTTCTTGGATCTAACCACTCTTAACTCCAAAATGCTATTTAAAAGCCATTTTATGGTTTATGGAAGAAGGGAGGTACAAGAACCAAGAAGAGGGAGTAGGTGCCACTTGTTAGGTTATGTGATATCACCAGTGTTGTGAAACACAGGGAATTAGGCAGAAAACAGCTGTCTGCAGGCTGAAAGAGGGATTGTGACATAATTTGAAGGGGAGACAGGCAGGCACTGCCCCAGAAGAGGCTTCTGCTATATGTGGGTGTCAAATCAAATGCCCAGAGTACTTTCAAGTTTAGCATAATGGTGATTAATAGTTCAAGATGTCTCCTAGAGAATCCAGTCTGGATTTTACCCTTGCTCTTCCTACCCAGAGGCACAAGGGTTACCAGTGTGCTGGATCTTGGGGTAGGTGCTCACCAGTTTGAGACATCTCAACCAGCCAGGAGACCCATCAGGCTGTTGCCCAGTGGCATAATTGTTACAGGGACACTAAAACCCCCATGAAGACCCTCATCACCTTGCCCAATCAGTTGGCAGACCTGAAGGTGGAGCACCCAAAAGAGCAATAACTACAGGAACATTCCAACTCTGCTGAGAAGTACTACTGCTTGACACTCCCAACCCACCAGTTTTGCACCCACAAGCACACTACGTTTCTGGGGAGCCTTGCCCAGTAACACCTGTGCCTGGTAACTGCCAGCAGCTGCACAACACAAACCAAGACAATTGTTGCCTAACCATCCCAGCCAAGAGATGATCTCCCAACTGGAATGGGAAGCCGGGACCCAAAGAACATAACCCTAACAGAAGAACAAGGGAGAGATAATCAAGAAAGGTAAAAGCTCCCATTTCAGTGACCTCAATATCCAGATCCACTCCAGACAGCCAGTGTCAGAAGCAGGATATAGATGGTTTACTGAAACTCAAGATAAAGGGCTGTTGAGGGAGGCATCCCATCCTACTGTGCTTCAACACCTGATAACTACAGTACCACCCACAAAAGGAGCAGCTATGGTAACTTCTGTGGCACTGCTTCACTGGCTAACTGTCCATGCACCACAGCTACAGCTGGAGAAATGGCACAATACATACAACTTCTCCTGGCAGTCCCCTGGCTCCAACAGGTCCTGGAGGGCCTTGCAGTCCCTGTGAAATGATATAATACACACCTGAGGTAAAAGTCAATCAACTACTGCAATATGGTGTAAAGCATTCTTATATATACATATATTAAAACATCAGGCATTAAGAATTATCTTCCACATGGAGTAAGAAGTACAGAGTTTGCTCATTCTCCCTCACTCTAACATTTAGTTCAATAAGCCTTGTGGACTGATTTGTACAAAATCCAAAGGATGTATATAAAGCAAATACAAGTAAATACAAAGGGAATACCCAAAGGGAAAGTCATGACAAAAGAACAGATCAAGATTTCAAGAATCACTTTTAAGACAACAATTTTGTGGCTTCTATAGCCACATTCATTCTCACTGGGCCTTCTTTTCATGATCTAAAAATCAGGTACTATCCAACATGAATAGTGTTGGGTGGCAGTTAGATTTACTTGTTTCTAATTATATCTTTGTTTGATACAATTCGAGGCATCATGAGAGATTCTCAAGGACATTTGTGCTTCAGTTACTTTCTTCACAGAATCACACAGTTGCAGAATGAGTGAAGTTGGAAGCAACCACAGTGGGTTATCTGGTTCAACCTTCCTGCTCAAGCAGGGTCATTCTAGAGCACATTGCAGTTTCTTGCAGTGAGGGAGACCCCACAACCACCCTAGGCAATTTGTTCCATTGCTCGGTCACCCACACAATAAAGTTCTTCCTCATTCAGGTGGAACTTCCTGTGCATCAGTTTCTGCCCATTGCCTCTTGTCCTATTGCTTGGCTCCACTGAGAAGAGCCTGGAAACCTCAAATCCACTGTTTAGATACTTATAGACAGTGATGAGGTCTCCTTCCAGTTGACTTTTCTCAAGGTGGAACACTCTTCCTGAGGTTTGCCTATGAGGATAGACTCAAACCAAGGCCCTGACCGCTTTAACATTACCTGCTGTCTCACAGGATTAAACAAAGGAGCTACTAAAGTACTGGCAGTGGTTACTCCTTGCCTCACTAATCCAGAAAGAAAATACTCCCAGCTACCAGTGGATTTCTAATTGC
This sequence comes from Promerops cafer, assembly GCA_013398275.1. Taxonomy (NCBI): domain Eukaryota; kingdom Metazoa; phylum Chordata; class Aves; order Passeriformes; family Nectariniidae; genus Promerops; species Promerops cafer. The sequence goes on along the minus strand of VZSE01013056.1, from coordinate 605,120 downwards.
AAAATGGGTGCTCATATTCTCAAGTGAGAAAATAACACCTGAGTGTTGCTTAAATACTCCTTTCTGTGTGACGCTGAGAGCAACAAGAACTTCATGTAAAATGTAAATTTTATGTAAAATAGCCACGATCCAAGCAGAAACTTTTCATATAAACTATTTGCATTCTTTGCTCATTAATACTAGCTAAAGAGTTGATAGCTGCAGAGTCTTCTTATATAACAGCATAGAATGCAATTGTTACAGGATGAAATAACTTTCACTTACCTTTGATCCTGGATTTCCAATAAGACCAGGTGGTCCAGGATCTCCCATTTCACCCTAATGATTTTTTTTGAGAAAACAAAAAAAATCCAGGTTTACTGCTATGCCTCCCAGTATCAGCTATGGATACTGGCAACATATACAGTATGTACAAGTCCAAAAATACCTTATTTCCTTTTGATCCCTCCATTCCAGTCTCTCCCTGAAAATAGTATATACAACCATGAGAAGTTAGAAATTTAAGTAGGATCAACTATGAGTTTAATTTGCTACCTTAAAATATTGTAATACAGTTTGCAAACTTAAATATTGAGAAAATATTAAATAATTTCTGATGCCTTTTGCAAACTCTGAAAGACATTCCTCTTGCAACCCAATTTTTTTTGCAAGTTTTCCCAATGTTTTGAAGGAAAAATTTTTGAAAACACTTCATTTCTTTAAGCACATTTCCAGTCAAAAACTTATTCGTCACCACTACATGTCTTCTGGTACCCAGTATTCACCTCCAAACCCACACATTATTACAGCAGGACTTATTCTGATTATTATAATATGTTAACCACAAATATCTCAGCAACCTTGAGTTTTGTATTAAAAAGTATAAGTAGCTTTTTGTCAAGTATCATAAGAGAGGACAATAATTAACTACAAATACGTAACACAGGTAAAGAGACTCCTACAGAAGGAGTGTTCTGAAAATTTGCCTCAAAATAAGAAAAAAGCTATGCACATATAAAATGGCTGTACAAGAACAGCCTGATGTTAAATGTCACAGTGGTGGCATCAAAACAGTATAGTTCAGGCCACATAAAACTTTGTGGAAAAGCTGAAAGAAAGAACCTTCAGGGAATAAAAAAACCCCATGTGCTCTAAACTCAGTTCATGACAGTGCCAGCAACTGAAATGCTGAAAAACAGGGGAGTTCTGTTTTTTATTTATAACCTGGGAGACCTTGATGCACATGTAGGAAGGAGACAATACATATGCTACCCCACATAATCCCTGCATCTAATGAATGTCTACAAAGAAAAGAATTACAGAATGAATATGGTATGACAGTAATCTCAAATGTACATTATTCACAGCAGTTCAAAATATACTATACTTACTGGGTCTCCCTTGTCCCCTTTTTCAGAAGGCTCTCCCTAAGGAAAAGTAGAAAAGAGATCAGCAGATTTATTTAAAATGGTAAATAGCACACATGTCTGGTTTTACTGAAGAGTCCTGGAAAATGTGGCTATTTTAAACCTTTCTAAAACACAAATATATGGACTACAAAAGTTTACTTGAGTGATGATGTTGATTTAATTCCAAGACCATGACATCTATGATCCTTTCAAGCAGGAGCACAAGGAGCATGAACTAAAGAGAGTGATCATACATCCAAATCTGAAAAATTCTCAAACACAGGTGCTTTATAAGACACAAAATCATAAATCTCTGATATCAAGGGAATAAAAATGTTTCTGCCTGCATGAAAACTATTTACATAGGTATGACCAAAGAAACCAAGAAGCCTCACAGCTGAATGGCAAAACACCTATTAATCAGTAGAGCTATGTACAGCACATGTTCCTAGAAAAGCAAAATACATGTCTGTTCCCAAGCAATACCTCCTGAATCATACTGGAAAATTTATGCTTATACTAAAAGATACTAAATTAGAATGCTAATTCGTAAATTTTAATAATTTAAAGCTTCTTGTTTTTTCGTATAGATGTTGAAGATCACATTCATAACTTGAAAAAGTATTACTGGCACTTAATTCATGAGGCAGCCTCTGGTCATAAACTTATATAAAAATAATTTTAAACTGGTATTAAGTAGAAGTCTGAATGTTTTCAAAGCTAAGGACTTTGTGAGCTGGTAGAACAGGGAAATTTACTTGCCTATGTAAATACCTTCCCAAGAAGGGGCTTGAATAAAGTACTAAGCACATTTAGAGATGGACAACTTTTCCCATGCCCAAATATTTTTTATTTATCTCCTGTATATTTTACAAGATCTCATTCATCATCAGGACATTGCGTCAACTTCTAGTAAACACATGAGCACAGAAGTAAGGAATTAACTCACCTTTTCTCCTTTTGCACCAGTCATTCCCAATTCTCCTTTTTGACCCTTTTAACAAAATTAATTATATTTAAAATCTTTATATTCTGGAAAATGTAAATAACCCCCTTCTCTTCTTTAACTGTAGTTTGTTCTGTGTGGGCCACAAAATCTTAACTATTGTTACAATGGAAATCAAGCTTAAACATCTGCAAATGAATTTAAATGACTGTTTTCTATAGCAGCTCTGCAGGCTTCTCAATAAAATGTTGTCAATTCTGTCACATATCCAGAGCACTTGTCTCTTTTCTTGCAAGTTTGAAAGGCATGCAATTGTTAAAATATCAGTGAGCTGTTTTATACAGGACAGATAACTATAAACAATATAGTGCCATATGGTGTGGATTCGGAATTAGACTTCCATGTAATGTTTAGAGGCTGTCTATGAGTATTTTTGGTATAGAAAGCCTCACTGTTACAGAGAAACTGCTTCAAATATTCATTATTTACTATCCAAAATATTTTCTGAATTTCAACTTTTTTGGAGTCTTTCCCACATAACTGATAGGGAAGCTCATTTGACTTCTCAGAGAGCATTATAGAAACCATACATAATTCTTTCGAAAGGATCACATGCTGCCCCTGCAGGATAGCAGGATGAGTTGGATACTGGTCTACACAGATTAAAGTGCCAGTCATCTCAAAAATCTATTCCTTCAAAGCCCATTGGGATAAGTCAAATAAAATGCTCTGTGTTGAAGGTGGCAGGGAAAGGTTGGGTAGGCACTTTGAAACTTCTCCAAATTCATCCCAAACGCTTACAATGTCTCCCTTTTGGCCTTTAAGTCCAGGGGTCCCAAGTACTCCTAGTAGTCTTGTATCACTCTGGAAAAAAATATCACCACAAAGATCAGAAAACGTCACTATTTACTTCCAGTAACAATTTATTTATTGTAACAATTCATTTTAATTTACCAGTTGTAAATTCAGAAGTCCTAATTTACTACTAGAAAGGGAATAATAATAAATGCCTATGCAGTACAACTATGTAGTGCATTGCAGAACACATCCTTTGTCATTCATTCACACTCTTGCCACACCAGCAGAAAATGAACAAAAGCATAAAAGGGAAATGCTGACCACTGCTATGCAAATCCATGATTTTTTTTACATTCAACACAAAGAACATGTTTTTATGCTCATTGTCACAATACATTTCTCAAGTATGTCAGAAAAGAACAAAAAACCCCACTTCTATGAAAAAAAACCACAAGCTTTTTACTTTTGAGCTCCATGAAATGCAAAAAAAAGTAGAACTAAATTAAGTCTATTACAGTAGTAAGACAAAGGAGAGGGAAGTGCCTCCTCACATTGCTTCTCAAAGAAGACAGACTTAAGGATAGAGGTTCAGGTTGTAGACTTTCTCAGCTGTTACTGCGCTTCATTTACTTACTCTTCTGTACAAGATAAAGACACAATAAAACAAAAGGCAAATGGTTTCCTTTTCACAAAGTCAGACTTCCTAAGGGGAACATGGTTTTTTTGCAATGACAATGGAAAAAGAAACAAAACCCCAGTAACCCTGAAAAATGAGCTCCAGTCAAGACCCAGGGAACCCCAATCCTAGAACACATGCCACTGGGGTGAGCAGGAACCCTGAGTAAGCCAACTCCCCTTGCCATATTCCTGTTTCCATAGCTCTAAAATGGGAAAATATCATAGCAAATAAATGTGGCATTTACACTGTGTTAATATTTTTCGAAGATGGTAACTGAACATAAATTGAAAAAAAATAAATAATTATTTTAGAAATGTTAATTTCCTGATGGATTCTCCTCGGTGTTCAGGGTTTTTAGCACTGTTAGTATACTAATTATCAAAATCAGCTTCAGAGCAAAAGGCAGATACCCAGACACCAGAGTATTGATGAGAAGTAGTTGACTACCACTGGACTGAGAATCCAGGTGTCTGTTACCATTAGTACACTACAAATTATGATTTATACTGTGTTGTGCTTTTTTTTTTTTTTGTTGCATATATGGAGCAAAAAAAAATAAAAAAAAGGGGAAAAGGCTTTTTAGACCAAATGACTATCCTTATGTTCTTTGCATTTTTATAGGTAATTTGCTCTTTAAAACCAAATGTAAGTAAAAGACACCAAAGCAAAATAAAATCTTAGAAAGTTAATACTGAATTATCCCATAATAATCTAAAACTATTACAAATTATAATGATTCTGAAACATTCCCTGACTGTTTTGTAGTTTCCATTTCATTGTGTTTTGGTTTAATTTTTTATTTTTATGTGTTGGAGAACATTTTTTATTATACTGGTCTATATGCCCTTCCCAAAGGTATTTAGAAGCAAGTTTGGCTAAATGACCTTACATCTACATATGGAAAGCTGTAAGGATGACAAACAGAGGTCTTGAAAGCCCAAGCAAAGGATAACAGAGGCCTGAGAGTATATAAATGTAAATCATGAGGCATCATTTATCCATCTCGGAAGGAATGTAACATACAGGGCAGAACTAGTTTCTTGGCAAAAGAAGAGAACAAAATGGATTTATCGAACACATGCAAAGCATCTGATTTACGCCGAAAATGCAAAAGACATAACGAGAAGGAATATAGAAATAGTCACATGTAAAAACAGGCCCACAGGAGGAATGAGGGAAGCAATGCTCCAGCACTGTCTCCCACCCCATTAAGGATCAATGCTACTACTTATCCTCGGCAGGTTCCTCTCACCTTCATTAAAGAAAGACTGCTGATCTTGGTTTGCTGTTCAGCACAATTTGCTGCTGCAATCAGCAATTGTATTTATAGTGCTCTTTCACTGTATACGTGGATCAAGTAAATTATGCTTTTAAAGGCTTGCACTCCAGCCTCCTTAAAAATCACTCTGATAAAGTGATTGATGCTGACCCAGAAAAATCCTGGTTTCAATAAATTATTTAAATACATTGTGCAATTACCAATACTTATTACAGCAATCAGGCATTATCATATAGCAATCAGAAAAATTGCAAATAATCTGATAAGAAACAGAGAAATTAGAGAAACAGTAAAAACATTGTTAATTATGATGGGTCTTAAGAGCCACCACATTTCTTGGTATCAGTTTCTCATGGTTCCTAGAAATACCAACACAAAGAAGCCATACTAATACCATCAGGAAAAAAAAAGGTGTGAAAATACTTATAACAACTAAAATGTGGTCAATACCTAAACACTTTAAACACCAAACTGAAAGAAGACCTTGTGACATCCTTGAGTATATGGATAAAATGATGGAAAATGACACCACCAATCCCTGTGCTGTAAGGAACCTCAAAAACCTCAGAGTACCACTCAAATATCAGTTTACCAATACAAATAAGTGAGGCACACTGCAAATTCAATACTGGAATGTGATAGACTGCTTGATGTCTCCAAGGTGCTGTGGACAAAATCAGCTTCTGTCCTACTGTGTAATAGCATGGAAAAAGACAAGTTACTGGTGCATACATCTGCCTAAGTGAATCAATGGCAAAGCAGAGAAGCTGTTCTTTGGAGACCTCTTTGTCTTGTCCTTGGTGGGAATATCCCATTCCCATCATAAAATGTATAGGAATCAATACATTTGTTGTTGGAGACTTAAGTTGACTCTAGGAGGGTCTGAATATTGAGTTAAAGTTTGCATATTTAGAACCTTCTACTTGAATCAGAAAGCCAACTCCTCTTTCATCTGGAATCAAACAGCATTTCCTTGTTGAAGAGTTAATTGCTCATGACAGAGTCATTAAAATCTTGTCATCAGAGTCATCAAACTAGACAGCTGAAGGAAGAAGAAAGTTGGTAAGCTATCCAGGATTTAAAATATAATTAATTTATAGACACATACCAGCTGGTCTACATTTTTTCCAAAATATTGTTAATTAGGAAATATAAGCCATCTTAAGAATACTTAGAGCCTTATAATGATAAGAAACATGATTTTTGGAGACAGATGTGTGTCATTTCCTGGAGATTGTCACTTCTTGTATTTCCTCTTGCAGAATTAACCTTAAAGGCACTATCAGGGTAAAAGAGACTGATAAGGCAGAGGTGGGGAATGAGTTACAATAAATATGGTATCAATAGAGGAAACAGTGCTGTTTAGCACTTTAGCAGGAAAAAGAAACTGGTTAGGAAACCAAATGTGAAAACCAAAATATATAGAACTTCAACACATATATATGAAACAGGAGACCAAACATAGAAACGAAGTCTCTAGGCACAAAAATGCTCTATGCTTAATTCCTAATGCATGCTTCTAATGTGATATACTGATTTGGGATGGATTAAATATCATAATCAATATCAGAGAAATCACTTCAGTGACAAAAGCATCTGGAAAGGCATGTTTGACATGAATTTAACTCCAGAATGTCTGTTGAAAGAAAGATTTTAGCACTCATCTGGGAATGTTAAATAAGAAAAATACCCTGAATACACGTGCTCTTTATAGGCAATGCATTCTAATATTAAAATAAATTAATTCCTTCCAGGCTTGACCTGCATGGCTTAAGTTGTGATACATACATTAACCACTGTACTGGGGAAATAATGCTGTAATAGTGCCTCATGAATCTTTGAATGAAATAGTTTTCTGATCAGAGAGGTTACATACTCCCAAATCAATTAAGCAAACTTCTCTATTCTCATACTATGGCAGACACTACCACAGCTTAAATCACTTGAAGTACCTGCAGTAAGAATGTAAAAGCTCTATCAAGTTGAACACAGTCCTATGCAATTTTAACTTTTTTTTTCCTTTTAAGTTCTTTTAGCTGCAGGTGGTTTTATAACTGACACAGTATTTTTATTAGTTCATAATACCAACATAAGGACAATTCTCATGGACTGCTGGCAGACCTTTTCAAAATTATGCCTTCTTGTCTTTCTATTTTACTCTTAGAATCATGACAGAGCTGGTCAAGAAAGAAACATCAAGTACAGTTGAAAGCAATTCAGTTTAGAAATGGGGTGCTGGTGCTTCACACTGACAGCTAGGTGGCTAAATGACCTTACATCTTAAGGTCAAAAAATTTAAATTTTACCAGTCAAAAACAAGTAAGTAGAAGATGGATGGGAGGCAAGACACAAGGCAGCAAGATAGATGACACAGCAGGTATGTGACTGGAGTGTGAAACTTGTGAAGGGATGCAGAAAGGGGGCAGGAAAGAAATTACCTTTTGAATCAATTTGGAATGTGGTTTACAGGGATTAAAATTATAGTCATTTCTGCCTTAGATACTACTTAGTCATAAATCCATACAGACACCAAATCAAATCTCCATACCTCATTATAATGCTTGTTCAATGAATCCAGGATTCCTTTTAGTCCAGAAGGACCCTATATGGAAAAATATGCATCAGAAGGTCATTTAAATTTAACTAATTTTATTTTTGCATATCTGTATTTAAAGAGCAGTGGGGATATAAAAGATTTTTGATTTTTATTTAAGTGTACAGTAAATTATCTTCTGAAACTTCATTATTTCTTTTATTCTGGTACAGAGGAAGAAGAAAGTTAGTTTTTAAATCTCTGAATTCTGAAAACTAGCAACTTATTTTCAAGTGAATTGGTCAGTCAGAGAAGGCAGAAATTAAATCCATATCAATATTAATACAAGTCCCTTCTGGTATGGACAATATTCTTGTTCTGCAGCATTTTAAAACTCTTTCCACTAACTCAATCACAAGCTTCGATGTAGAAGCAGCTCCTAGTGTGAGTAAACAGATAGGTTCTTAACCTGGGAGTACAGTAAGTGAAATTGAGGAAAGCCAGAATTCTCCAGAATGTTAACTTCCTAATTTTATTAGCTTTGCAAGTTTTTACTTAAACACACAAGTTTCATCAAGAAATTCAACACTGAAAAAGGAACTTCCTGATCCAATGAACATTTAGGACAGAAAAACTGAAAAATGTGCTTGGGAAAAAACATTTTTGGACATTTAATCCCCCCATTTTAGACATATTCTGCCAAAAAGCATGCCCTTAATGAGATATTTAAGTTTGGTAGATGAAGCAGAACACAGAAAGCAGACAAAAACTTATGAACTAAGACTTTATGAACTAAAACTTATGAACTAAATTAAATTTACAAATTAGCATAGTTACTCTCTTTGGGTGGAAGCTTTCACATAATGCAGTATGAACAACAACCAGTCATGATGGCTGTAAGAAACGTTTCACTGTATTAATAAGATTACAATATATTCAAGTAAGTCACTTAGCCTGATTGACCTGGATGTAGCACAGACAGGGCACAAAAACAACTCTCCTCCTCTGGGGCTTTTTATAATTACAATTTACCCTCTGCAGCTTTTGTCTTAGTGTGGATACTAGGAAAACTTGGAAGCCACATGAAACATCTCAGGTGTTTCACTCCCCGCTTCTTCTATATGTTGGAAGAGACAAAACTGCATTCCTGCTATTTTGAAGTGAATTGTCACTTCAAATTTATGTTAAAAATAAGATCAATATGGTCATGATGTTTTCACTAAGATCTCACTCCACTCTGATTTCTGGTTAGTGGCAGAATATTTAGTTTGATATCCATAATAAAGCTGACAATCCAGAAATGGGAGTGAAGTATGATGACACTGCCTAGACATCTCAATGTCAACACTGTAAAACTGTTGTGTTGAATCCTTGAACCCAGGATTTCTGGAGAATTCTAAAATCCTGAAAAGAGTCAAAAATAAGAACTTATTCTCCCTTTGCATTTGACATCATGTACCATGCTTCTTTTACTGTTTTTACACAACTGAAACTGCTGCAGCCAAGCAACGCAGGAAGAACTTAATGCTGTATCTGTCATCAGCCCCAAGCTCTCAGATATTATTTGTACATAAATAAATAATTTTTGACAGGATGAAAAGTACATTGGCACAATTCTGAAAAACAAACATATCCTTAAAACTCCCCAGAATGTCTCATGACGAAGACAGTCAAGGAGAATTTTAGGCATTTGGGTTGCATTCTTGACTATGCCACAGACTTTGTGTTACCAGTTTAGTATTTCCATTTTCTAAAAATTGACATAAATTTAATAATTTTGTATTTCCATCATTTTTTTCTGTAATGAAAACTAGTAAAACAAGTGTACAACAACAGAAAATATTTTTATTCAAGACTTCTTTCCCTAAACCATAGTTTCTTTCCTTCCACAGTTTCACTACACTAATATAGTTGCACAATCTACTCTGAAGTCTCTACAGATGAAAAAAAAAACCCCAGCAGCATTGGTTTGTAAGTGGAGAAGCATTAAAATTAACAACAGTTGAAGAATTATTGAACCAGCAGTTTTTAGCTTTTGAATGAGAATTTTGCACATCTGCCACTTTGAAGCTCACTTGAGCAGGCTTTCCTTTTTTTTTTTCTAATATCAAGTTGTGTAATTGGGAGAAGTGAAGCACACAGAGAGTAGAGTTGTATGAGTAAGAAAAGAATTGAAAATGTGTCCTGATTGTTTTCCAAAATTGCAAACAGGTTTCAGATGTTATTTCTACAGACAAAGCAAGAATAGAAACACAGGTGCTTAAAGGAAAATAGCTCCAAACTGTGAAATTACTGGGGTTTACAAAGTATTTTCCTCCCTTAACTTTTATAGTTCACCTGCATTTCTGTAAAGATGAGACTGCTGAAAAAATCTACCCAATCTCACAGTCCATGCATAAAATGGGTAACAAGTAAATTGCACTGGTTGCATCTCAAAAATAGGACATTTCAGAGAACACAACCTGCAAGTGACTCAGGGCAGTTACTTTATCCCTGTATTTCACTTTGGTGCCTGCCCATTAAAATAAGACACTGGTTTTCAGTTTATTTTAATGCAAAACATCATGAAACTCATCAGGGCAGATGTGCAATATTGTATAACTATTCCAAAGAGCAAATGGAAAGAATGATGAAAACATGATGTCTATCACAATAGGACACAAGACATAAATTACATTTTGATATGGATAAAAAAAACATAATGCATAGAAACAAGCAATTTGACCAACCTTTGCCAGTCAATCCCACATTAAGCATTTCCAATATTCTTCTAAGAAGCAGCTGAAAGTCCAGGAAAACCAGAAATGCTACTGACAATTTTCACTTACCACTGCTTTGATTATTTTCTTTATTGTAATTAAGCGATAACATTCACTCACTTCCAAAATATTGGTAGAGGAATGACAATATTTCCTCAGGCAGAGGAAATGAAATTTCCAAGGTGAACTGCTGGCTACTTAAGATAACTAGTTTGGGGCCACTGACACATTTATTGAATCATAACACCAAAAGTGTGTGTAATTAAATGAAGAAGTTCAAGTGAACTCCTCTACTGCATCACATGCAACGCAGAAAAAACGGATACCCTATTTTAATTTAAAACTTTAGGGAGTAACACAAAGCTCATCTTCCAAGCAAAAACACTTGAGAAGTTAAAAAATATGAAGTTCAGCCTCTTGCAAAGGTAAATGATAAACTGAATGATGATCTTCAAAAGCTATAGCAATTGTGAAATGAATCAATTACATCTATTGGCTGAAAACAATAGCTTAGCTTTGCATGTATCAATTTAAGAGAATGAATAATTGTGATTAAAGTTTACTAGCCTGTGATTTAACACACCCTAAGTTTCTTTCCCATCTCTGCCACAGGGAAGTTGGACAAGATTGTGTTTGGCCAGAACAGGCAGTCTTCATGCTTTACAAACCAGTGCTGATAACATTTCACTTTTGCTAGAGAACAACTGGGCAAAAGTCAGGCTCCTCTCAGAGGATTTTTTTTTTAAATTTTTTTGTTATACTCTTACAAGTCTGTACAACTCTAGCTTAGCACTATTGATTTTAAAAACAAGCTAAATCACTGAAATGGGAGCTATTGAGAAATGGATTTCCTCCAGTCATAACAGTTCCAGTAGAGACAAAAAAAATTAAGACAGGAAAGATAAAGTTAACCCTCAATGGAGAAATAAGTAAAACTCCTTTTTTTTCTGTTCTCTAGCCCATCTATGTAAATAGATATACCTGCTGATTCATTTAAAGGTAAAAAAAAATAAATAATAAATAAACCTCCAACATCCTATAAACTTCTAGTTAGCAGCTATGGCAGAAAAAAAACAATTAGCTCAGTTCTGCAGTCTGATCAAAATGCTGTTCTTACAACCTTAAAGCACCCTATTATCATAGTAATTCCTTTTGTTTCATAAAATCAGCATTTCAATTTCAGTGAAGAGCCATGCTGAGCAGGGTAACAGCATGTGACAGTCTCTCTTTCAGAAGACTTTAGAAGAAAATGGAAGTAGGCAAATATATAAAACACATTTGAAGGGTACAGAGATATTGATTTTACAATCACAATTTTCAGAATGCTTGTGAGAGCAAAGTGAATAGTGTGTTTAACAGAAGCTTTTCACTGCTATCCAGGCACTTTAACAGTGGAGAACAGGTCAAAAAGCTCTAGAGGGAGCTGCTGCTCTACTTGGATTCTTGTATTCAGCACAATTTGCTACCCACTGGACTGAGACGGGTGTGAGCACTCATCTCGGCTCTCCTGTACTGAAATAACAGAACAGTACTCAAAAACAACATCAGACAGCAAGGATGCATACTACGAATTCTGAACCAGAAGGGAATCAAAGAACACCTTAAAAGTCTATAATATGTAACAGGCTTTAAACAAATACTCAAAGGAGGAATATATTCCATAGGTTTACAAAAATACTTTTTATAGCTGATCAATAAAAATCCTCATTGACTCATTGCCTTTTGTGAGCACAGGATTTGTTCCAACGAGAAAAAAAAAAAAAAAAAAAAAAAAAAAGGAAAAGGAAAAAAAACAAAAAAAAAAAAAAAAAAAAAAAAAAAGAAAGGATAAGGAAAAAATGACACAAAAGAAAGGATATCTGGAAGAAATTTTATAAAAAGTCCCACTTTAAGTGAGTAGTTTCATTACCAGATGCCAATCAATCTATGTTTCTGACAGTGATATAGGTTTTTAACCAAAGCTATGCAGATGATGTTAAGGGACTAGAAAATCACACCAAGCATTAATTTTACTGAAAAAAAATCCCCAGAAATTAGGTTAGGGAAAAGAAAAAAGATGAGATATCGAGAGAAGCTTAGGAAAGTCTAAAATGCTGCCATGCAACAAGTAGATTTTTGACTGTTAGCAGGTGCTTTTAATTCCTGTCACATGAAAGCACAGCATGTATGCTGACTGCAATTTTTGTAGCTTTCCTGTTTTCTTTAATTTTACCCCAGTCTTTTCCCCACAAATCCCTATATGCACACATTGTTATGAGGACTGTCCTTTATAATAAATACCCTGAGTATTTTATTTCCTTCTCAGTTTTCTTTTTTTTTCTTTTTTGTCAGTACTGAGCACTTGACTGTCCCAAAATCTAAATTAAATACCTAAAATCATGGCATAAACTGGTAAATAAACTAGGTAAATTTATTAATTTCAAACACATACTGCATGCTGTAGCTACCGTAACAATTAATGACTGAATCTCCTTTCTCTCAAAAACAAATTTCATATTTTTTTTGCATCATCAGCCAAAACCCAAACTCTTTTATACTGGAGAGCCTGATTTTCACATATTCAGTCAATCTGTTAACCACTTTATACCCTGTGTATGCCAAAAATTATGACAGCAGCCACCCTGCAGGTGTGACTGTTCTGGTGCACTTTGGAAAAGCCAAAGTAAAGGCTAACAATGCATCCACGTGCATGAAGAAGCTGCTTACTATTAGGAGAGAAGGGTAGCTGGAAGCACAGCAAAACTGAACATAGTTTGAGCCTTGAAAAAGAGAGGGGGAATGATGGATCCTGTTGATGTTTTTTTGGTGCATACAAGCTGTGGCACTTGAAATATGGGGATCCTGCCAATGCTTGTTAGCAGGCATTACTGCTTTTAGAGTATGCCTTTTCTACTTGTTACATTCTCCATCTTGGAAGAGGAACACAAGATGGTGGTATAGCTGTACCCAAAGTGAGGAGTGCATCAAGAGAGTTATACCAGAAACAAATACTTTAAACCAATATTTAGGCCATGGCTGTTTAAGGAATGCTCCTCTGTATGCAGTACTAGGCTACAGTAGCCAATACAGAGCTCCTTGTAGTGACGTTGCCATGCTGACAAAGTTGAGCTTTCCACTTGCTGTAAGAAAATTGGAGATACGTCTCAGTAAGAGAAGCACAGTTTAGCTTCCACTCAAGATTTCTGGTATATCTGTCAAGGATCATACATCTTCACAAGCCTGACCTGCAGCAAATCTAGGATGGCAGGAATCTGTAACGCAGAAACAGCTTTTCACTAGCTCACAAAAAGCTAAGTAGATTAGGTCTAACATTGACCTCTGCTAGGGTTTGCTTTTTCATCCTTTAAAGGTTATATTTGGCACTTGTGTTAAGAAAGATCCTGCATCACTCCTTTCCTCTGTTTGGCCTCCTGCAATCTGCAATACCATTTCAGCATTAGGACTGTGCAAAAGACTCAAACAAGCAAGGCTTCAATATGACTGTATGCAGGGGAAAAGACTGAAAGGAAGGGATTTTTAACTGTTTGGTTTTATGCAGGATAAATGAATTCCATTATAAACACCTCTTTCTGAACACATTTTGCAAGAAAAAATTATTTATGAAATCCATGCAGTTTTTGTTTTGTATGAGGGTAGATGACATCTGTTTCATTTTAGCATGTAGCAGTGCATTATTCTCTTCTCTACATATAAGACCAGGTTGAAGCATAGGAATCAAATGTTCAGATGCATAAACCACTAGCCTTTATCCAGTTAAGCAAAAGAAGGAATTAAAAATATTTTGTTTTATATTAAGAACGTAAAGCAGCAGAAGTTTACTTAATTCACAAATAGCTGTTTTGTATTTGTGCATGACAGCATTTTTATAATACAATATACAGAGAATTTTACAAATATGACCAAGTCTTCCTCCGCCAAAAAAAGGCTGCTTTCATTGAAGACGAATATACATTCACGCCTGACTTGAATTTTATATCCTTTATCCTTTTTTAAAAAATAGAGAAGAGAAAGAAAATCCCAAACCTCTTAGATCTGAGCTAAACCCTTTAGTTCTTCATATTACAAATCCTTTCATAAAGTCATGTATTTCTTAATCTTTTTAATTCTTCAGTCAACTCATTTGAACTACAGCTGAGTGCTCATTCCAGTGCAGGGTATAATCCTCCCCATCATTCAGACAGTTGGCACATGCTTCACACAGTCCTTCATCTTTCTAATTACCCCTCTGAGACAGAAATTATCCCTTCTTCTACGGAGCATCACGCATTTTGCAAAGGGAATGAAAGCACAGTATTCACAGCTAGCATACATGGCCAGTCTTTCTTTGAAATGTCAATTTCTGCTTCCTCTGCTGAAGTTTCCATCTTGTTCTTTCCCTCCTGTGTAGTCCCTCCTACTTGTGGACCCAGTCCTTCTATTTTTGCTGCAACAAAAGGCTACCAGTTGTAGCTCTCTGATACAGCAGAGTACACACAGATCAATTATTTTCAACTATAATTATGATCCAGTAACCTGCTTTAAAAGAGTGAACAAAGTCCAAGGACAGAGTGAAAATTTCCCATTCCCCTCATTAGCTACTCACAGGAGGTCCTGGTGGCCCTGGTTTTCCTGGAAGGCCTGGTTTGCCTCGTCTGCCCTGGAAAAAAAAAATTACAACAGACATTTATAAATTCTGTGGTTAGGGACTGATTTGGAATAGGAATTTTAAGAAAAGATTTATTGCCTTATGTATTAGCAAAAAAAGAAAAAAATCAAAATCCATCCAAAATGAATACTCTTTATCAGTCACTGCAAAACTATCTTTTTTTAATTGCTTTTAATAGTTATAACAAACTATATTTGCATCTCTGTCCTGGTAACAATGTCACAGTTTAGAGCTTTGTCTCAAATATGACTGCACATTGATAGGGTTATTAACAAAGTACCTTGATTAGATGTAAAGAAATTATATTTGTATGAATACACTGGAGGTTAGGATGCTAAACTGCTGCAGCAGTCAGTACATATGTGCAATATAACCCAATTAACAAACACACATACCTTCTTCTCTGAGATGTGATAATGAACACAAAAGCCAGAGATTTATTTTCAAAAACAATTCACCTTTTTTGTGCAATTACTACCATCTGTGTATATATAATGCACATGCAAAATAATTTGCATTAAAATGTAAAGTGCATAAAAGTCTACTTAAGGGAGACTTTCCACTCAGTTTCTAAAAAACACATGTATATGTAACTATCACAATTTTTTAGTACAGAGTTTGCTTGAATAACTGTTTTCACATATGCTGGAAGTAATGGAAGNTTTTTTTTTTTTTTTTAGGAAGAGCAACATAAAAATGGGGCTAATTTACAGGAATTAACATCTTTATTGCCAAGCTGAAATCTGATGCACATTTTTTAGAAACAACAGCTGAGAACAACTAATATGTAGGTGCAAATGGCAAAGAAAATAATTATTGTATCCATTAAGAGTAAGCTTTTCCCTTGCATATGGCAAATGTAAATTAATGTTAAGCATTAGAAGGGGTGTCCTGGTGAAAACCTGGCTTAAAAAGTGAAAAAATTAAAATTCTGGCTGACAGCTCACAATTAACCCATAGGGATATTTCTGTAAGCTATGCTCCCTACTTCTAAGCCTGCTTCTGTAGTTTATTAAATAACAGTGTCACATAGACTGCAGAAGTATTCTCAGGAACAGAAAGTGAAATCCAGTTTTGCTGTTTCCAGGTGAGAGCCCTGATCTGTAGGAAAGCACTCTCATGCTCTGCATTTCATTAATCTTGATCTGTGCTGAGGGGATGACAGTAAGGGTGGAAAATCCCTGTCCCTCACACCCTGCAGCTCTCCAGGGCTGCTTCTTGCCTAGAAGCCAGGGACTCTCCTGAGAGAGGTAAGTATCTCAAGCCCTTCAAGCTGGAGAAGAAGCAGAACAAAGATGGTGTGGCTGTGTTTCAGCCACTGGGTTGTGCCACACAACGTGTACATGCCAGCACGGTTTTATGAACGTCCTCGGTCAGTCAGCGTGAAACAAAACCACCTCAGCATATTTGGAGTGCCAGATTCCTGGGTCTTTACTAGCTGAGACACATGTTATGTGCTGAGCTGTTTAATCCCACCAGCACTTGCACATGCAGGGCTCTAACTGGGGCAGCTAAGAGTAAATTTTTAGAAAATACAGTACTAAGTGCCTGGACTGGGCTCAAGGCTCATTGGCCCTTACTACCCACCCCCAGCACATCCTCTGCTCTGCTGGTAACACTGTCCCTGCAGCCCCAGGACCAGCTAGAGCTGGGAACACAGCTGGGCTGAGGTGGAGAAGGTTTTGACTTTGGTCAGCTCACTGATGCTCTTCACTGAGCAACTGAGGAACTTGCCTGGCCTGACAGGGCACACGCTGGGAAAGGCACACACACACAGGCAGAGGGGCCACGGTTAGCTACATCCATACTTTTGGACTGATCTCTACTCCAGAAATACAGGTGGAAACTGATACTTCCTGACTTTTTTTTTTAAAAAGAAGAAATAGTAAACTTCCCTTAGAAAGTAGGAAAAACAGACTGAGAGGTAATAATGTAATAAACAAAGATAAATTGCTCTATACTTTTAAAATAGTCCCTCTGAGTTATAATGATCTACAGTGTTGACTTCTTGAAGCACCTTCCTTTTCCTGTTTCAACTTATTTAAAGTATCCTGAGGAGGACACTTAAAGTCACAGCAGTCTAAACAAAGTATCAAGGAAGTGTCAGGATGAAGAAGACAGGGCTTTGACTGGCAGACACAACTGTGAACGAGGTGTTAATTACACAGGAAAACATGGAATATGTTGGGAAGGCAATTTTATCTCTGTTTACAAGATGAACTAAAATGTGATTTATGACATAACAAAGACAAAACTTGATGAACTTCCTGAATAAAAAAGTTATAAAAAAATAAAAATTGGGGGTAGTTATTTTTCACCATCATTTATTAATTACTAGAACACATACCCAGTGAAACACAGAGGAAACAGTTGACCCACTTTTTATCCCATCCTTATATTATTAGCCACTATGCAATGTTGCATGTAAAACAACCACACAGATCAGTATGAGGCATAAGGTTTTTATAGAGTAATAAAAGTCCTTTTTTTGCCTCCAAGCACCTTTGTAAACTGTCTAGTATTTTACCTACTTGTCAGTACTCCTGCTTTTCTATGACTTCGCAGCTTTTTTTGGTTTTTTTTTGTTTAGGGTAATTAAAACAATTAGAAGAATATTTTTGATGAGTCCATTACGATGCTGCCTTGAGCAGACCATGAGCCATACCATGACTAAATAATTACATTTTGATTTTGAGTCATCCTTCTGGCAAGAAAGAAGTGAAAAACATCTCAGTGCCCTCTCTGGTTTAGAGTGGGCTTAGCAGAGAGCCACAGTTCCCATCTCCTGCTCAGCAGTGGGTCTTGGTAGCCCCATGAGAAACCCATTTAGTGCCACTCTGCTTTGCAGAGGGCTGACAGCCCACACAGGAGGCCTGTTACCTTTATGTAGCTTAGATCACTGAGTAAATACTGAGGTTATAAAACCACTTAAAATAGAAATAAATGTCCTAGGCATCACATTGTTCCTTTACCTGAATAAAAATGCAATACCACCTACATTCACTTAAAAATGATAAGTGGTGTCAACAAGTTGTCTAATGCTACTTAGAATACCTGAAGAAGACCAAAACAGTTGCTGGTTATTTCCTCTGTGCTGCATATATTTTTGCTGCCAGACAATGTGATAAGAAGTTTTCTAAATGCTACTGATATTGTATGCTGTTCCCTTGATTCCTGCCCCCAACTAATTTGTACATCAGGCTGCTTTCCTCTTCCCCAAAGGACAGACTTCAGCTAGATCATTCAAATGACAAATCATTCAAATAACAACTGCTTGGTTAGGGGCAAAAGAAGATAAAATACTAAAAATAAAGTAAATGAGAGATTATATGCTTCAGGAAACCCAGCTGAGTGCCTAGCTGAAGTATGTGGTCAGCTGCATTCTTTATTCCTCTTTTCCTTCATCCCTTTCTGTGAATTGAAATGACTTGATCAGCTTTGCCTGACAAGAGATGGAAAGCTGTTCAGAAGAGAGGATCTGGCTATCCTTCCATAGGATTTGTGGTCTGGTTCTGACTGCTGCCCCTGGGCACTGCTGCAGGTCCAGCACACAGTGCAAGAACTCAAAATCTGTATTGTAACCCCCTGCTCTATTATGCCATATCCATCTATTCACATCTCCTAACTTTAGAGGAGTAAGATCTCTAATCCTAGTGTTTAAAAATAAGCTGCAGATTATTTAAGGATAAAATCAAGCAGTTATGTAGGAACACTGACATGATTTATGGAATTAATAATTTAAAGACTCTACACTCTAGCATGAAGGCAAAAGTTCTTAGAATAAACCCATGTGAATTTTTAAGGGAAAGTGCTAATTAATGGTTCTTGAAACACATAATCACATTTCAAAACAGGAACTAGTTCTAGGGAAAGTAAAAATCTGGGCTTTAAAGTCTTAACTACTGTAGTTGTTATGCAAAATTAATGAGGTTTATGTAATATGTTTGCCAAGCCAAACTATGATTCTCTTGGTTAATCCTCAAAATCAGACTTAAAAAGGCACAGATATAACCAAAACAGGAGGTGGGTGGGGAGTTAAAGACCTCTGTCTCTTAGTGCCTAACCCATAGATGCCCATCAGCACCTTGGGTACCTAAACACAGCCGCACGACTGGAGCTCTGGGTGCTGTTAAAAACTGTTAAAAAACTGTTCCTCCAGATGCCCAAAGTTGCCACCAAGCAGCCAGACAAGTTCCAGTGCCTACACTAACTCAGATTAGAGCAAGAGTTGGGATATTCCCTCCCCGCTAAATTGAAAATCTATGTTGCAGACAATGAAGCCTTGTTAACTTCAGTAACACAGTGTCAGGATTTGAATGTACAATCCCTTCTTCAATCCTATTAACTTTGGCCTTGAGGACGTATTATGGTAACCAGTATATTACAAATTAACCTCTGTATTAGATGTCAAACCTGAACAAAATCACAGGAAATAAGGCCAGAAGGCAAGAAATTATGCCGCTGGCAGAAATCAAGTACAAGTCTGTTCGTTGTACTCCACTGAAACCTTTCACAGAAACATGGCTCACAGAAGAACAGAGCACACAGAGCCCAATCCCCTGTCCTGGCAGAAAAGTCAGTACAGAGCTCCTCACTGATGCAGGAGCCTTCCTGCACTCAATCTTGGGTTTCCAAAATCATTTTAGGACTGATTTACAAAATCTCTAGTTTCTTCATTGTGACATCAATAAAATGCTTAAAGAGAACTCCTAGCCACACTACATGAAATTGAAATGAACTTAACAAACAAAAGAAAGTCCCTAAACAGGCATAGCAATGCCAGGAAGTCGAATGCCATGACCTCTTTTGCCAAAAAATTGCTAGACAAAATCCATCACAATTTTTCAAGTGTATTGATAAAAGGACAATTTTCTTTCAAAATCACTCAAAGAAGTAGTTTTTGACTGTATTTAGATAGTTTATATCTTAATATTTTAATTATTAGATATAATTTCTTATTCTCTCATATTTCTATACCTTTGGCTAAAAGACATTAAATACTAATAATAGAGTATCTGGAAGAGAGTCTGAAATTCTAAATGAGCCTCTTAAAAGTGAAACCATTTCTGCTATTCCATTAAAAGTTAGATTTTAATTTCTACAAGGAAAAACTAGAATTTTTCTAATTGACACATCCATGTTTAGCATTCTAAATTACAACAGTTTCATTCCATTTATAAATGCCAAAGTGGGAAAAAGAAATATTTTTAAGCTGTATCTTAATTTACTGGACATGTACTTCAAGGTAGAGACATTCTGGGAGAAAAACTGTTTTATATTAAGCATTTTTGGACTGTTAAATGTCAGAGTGAAGGAACATGCAGAACTCTAACTTAAAGATGAAATCAAATTGGAGCTTTGCATGTTTAAAACCGACTTACATCAAAGTCAAGAAGGACTGAGAAGATTAAAAGAGATTCCAAAACTCCAGAGCTTTAGCTGTGAAGAAAATATTTTGCATTGTGCCAGGAGGCTGACCTGCAATGCAGACATTATCATTGTTTTGTAAGGTTTGTTTTATAATTGGTTAAGTACAACATTTACTCACTGAACTAGAAAACAAATTATGTCAAAGAAATATCTAAGTTCTATAAATCAGATAAATGCAATCTGAATTTAAATTAATTTTGATGTCACTCTAAATAATTATGTTAAGAAAATCTAACAGCTCTCCATCCATTTATTTATGAAGGTTTTCCACTCTCTCAAACTAACTTTATTCATGTTGATTAGAAAGACTTGTAATCTCAGACAGTAAACTGATTATTAACATAAGGCAAATATTTCAATTCCACAGGGTCCCTCCAAACACATAATTTTAGTGAAATCAATGTTGAAATACTAGATATGAGAACAGATTCCCAGTTTTATGAGTTATTTAATTTATTACTATGATAATGCTAAAATAACTTCCTCTTAAGTGAAGTATTTGGTATTATAAACACAACTATTGGAAACAAGGAAGTTCTTTCAAAAATATTTACTTCAGGACACCTGCAACATCCCAAGGAATATAGAGTCAAGGATATGGCTGTGATACTGTAGAAAGGTTTTTAAATGCTTGAACCCAATTCACCACTGGAACCAGGGAAACCACCATGATGGAGAAATAATCTGTTTAAACACATATAAAAGACTTAAAACTTTTTATTAATGCATAAAAATGAAGTTGTTGGCAGCTATGCTGAGAATAAGCTAGAGCTAGTCAAATAAAAACCACTGAATTGTCTGGGTTGGAGGAAACTCTTGAGATCACTCAGTATAATCCCTGTCCTAAAGCAGGATCATTGTCCAGGACTGTGTCTACTCAGCTTTTGAACATCTCCACAGATGGAGACTCCACAACCACTCTGAGTAACCTGTATCAGTATTTGATGAACTTCACAATAAGAAAGTGCTGTCTTGTGTTCAGATAGAATATTCTCAGTGTTGTTTTTAATTTTTTTAATTTCTTAACCATTGCCTCATCCTGTCACCATCTACTACTGAGGAGGATGTGTCTCCCTCTTCTTTATTCCCTCACCTCAGATATTTGCACACTGATTAGATTCCCACTGAGCCTTCTCCAGCATGAAGAGTCCCAGCTCTCAGTCTCTCCTTTCATGGAAGCTGCTCCAGCTGCACTTTGACGTCCCTGAGAAGTCTGTATCTTTCTTGAGGTGGTCTCACCAGTGCTGAGCAAAGGGGAAGGATATCTCCCTTTACCTGCTGGCAGTGCTCTTTCAAATGCAGGCCAGGATACTGCTGGCCTGTTTTATGCCACTAGGATGCACTGCTGGCTCTTGGTCTGCTTATTGTCTAAACAGTTCTCCTGCACAAAGCTTTCTTCTGGACAGTTTATGCTTTCCAGTGTATGCTCATATCTGGGGTTATTCCTCCCTAGATGCTGAATTTTGCATTTGCTCTTGTTGAACTTCATGTGATTTCTTCTGTCCCAGTTCTCTGCTACATTCTGCCCCATTGTCCAGGCTGTTAATGAGGACACTGGACAGTACTGTCTCTAGTAGCAACCCGGGATACAACACTAATGACTCGCCTCCAAGTGGACATTGTGCCATTAATGAAAAATTTCTGGACCTTGTTTTTTAGATTGTTTTCAATCCACCTCAACATCCACCCATCTAACCTGTCAGCTTGTCTACGAAGATAATGGGAGATAATGGGCTTTGTCTATGAAGATAATGGGAGATAAAAAGCTGAGGTCGGCATCCGCTTCTCACCTCTCATCCACCTAGCTAGTCACATCATAGTAAAAAAGCAGTGTATTCAGTCAAGCAAAATTTTCCTTTCATAAATCCATGCAGACTATCCCAATCACCTTCTTGTCCTCCACGTGTTTGGAAATGGTTTTCAGGAAGATTTCTTCTTTCACACTGCCAGGGATTGAAGCCTATTGGCCTGTAGTTCCCTGCACCTTCCTTTGTGAAGACAGAAGCGATATTTGCTCTTTTCCAGTCTTCAGGAGCCTCTCCCAGTCACCGTGCCCATTCAAAATAATCAAGAGAGGATTGTAATGTGTGAGACTGTATGGACTTAGACAGCTGTGTCCTCCATCTGGGTACAAAAGTCTGACAGCAAACAGCTGCCAGTGCTCCCTCATTAGTGCTTGGCTCCTGTGCCTTGTGACCGCCATCTCTAAGTGCGTGCATGCTGGACAGAGAAGGTTTGCTGGCCTCTTGGTGCCCTCCTGCATGAACTGCTGTGCCTCCTGCTGCCTCTACGGGCTGCTTCTGCCACGGCTGCACAAACTGCTCCTGCAGAGCCCTGGCCTGGCACAGGCCAGAAGGGGCCTGACCTCCCTGCGGCGGCACCCGCTGCTCAGGGACAGCCGACACGGTTTGGCAGGAGCTGCCAGAGCTGCCCTTACCTTAGCCTCACCTGGAAGCAACAGGCATCCTCAGTGTCCTCAGAGGCTTCCCAAAAGTGCCCAAATCCCAGAAAAAGTGCCTAGGAGCTCAAGAAGGCATCAAGAGCATTGTAAAGAAGCAGAAACTGCTGCACAAACTGCTGTGTACTTCAGCTGCATGCTGGGCCTGGCTCTTCTAGAGGCCAGCTGAGAATGCAAAATCACCCTGTCTAGATTTCACAGTCTAATGCTGCCTAATAAAATTGCCTTGATCCTTCGCATTAAGAAAATTTTTGGAATTCACTGAAGTATTATATTTTAAAAATGAAGTAATTTTCAGAAAAAAATATGGTTTATAAAAAAATGCACCAAGTTCAGGGAAAATCCTCTCTACAATGATATTCAACTGAAATGATGCATTATGTTTCAAAACATTTGGAATATTATTTTGGAAATATAAACTTCATTGCATTTAACATACTAAAGGCAGAGTCTGGAAAGCTCCATGCATCCTGTAAACTATAGGTATTAGAAATCTTTAAGAATACACAGCAACATGGCAAAATTATTTGAAGACTTAAAAAAATTCTTTGCATCGGAGCTGAAGGCCCCTAGTTGAATTTTTTCAAAAATTAATGGATGGTGATTTGATTATAGAGAAAAATCTCTAAATACCTCTTCAATATAAAGAAGACATTAAAAAACCCAGTTGCTGGAGGCTAATGGAGGATTAGCTACATGCCCAGTGTAAAATAAAATGCATATTTTGAAATGTGGGATTGACAAGAAACACTGGAAGAAAGAATTCAAGGAGACTTGCAAAGAGTCTGTTGTTGATGTTCTCTGAAGTGGAAACTGGACTTCTGCAAAAGATAAGCTTACCTAGAAAGTGCAGGATAATTGAGAAAAATAACAGTTCTGCACTACACAGGGATCCAGGAAGATGGCATGGTAGTCCACTGTGGTTTAAATTCCATGCAATGCTAGGTTAGTACCCAATCTTAGTATTGTTTGTGGGTTGGTAATATTGGACCAGGGACTTTTCTGAGTAATGTGTAATTACTTTCTGAAGCTCCTGATGTCATTCTGAGCAGTTGTATAATAGTATCAAGTTGCTGCAGCAGTAACATGCCTGAAGCCAATGTTATGGACACTGAAAAATTATGTATGAATGTAGTGCCTGCCCACAGAGTAGTGTAGTATTTCTCATGCAGGAATGAGGGAAAAGGAATGAGTGGCTGTTTCTACTGGCCCATTTCTTTCAGTGACCAGAATTAAAACCCAAAGCCCCTGCTGAGTAAGGTCTAACACAAACCAATTCATTAAGGATCAAAAACCTTAAAAAATGTTACACAAAGTCACTGCTTGTAGAGCAAGAGGAAACACTAGACTTTTTTAAGAAGAGCAAATGTTTGAGGACTCCTTGAGCCCACAGGAAAACACAACATTGACTAACAAATGTGAGTGGTGAGTGGCAGTGGGTACCTTGGCAAAAGGAGAAACACAAGGGCGCTACATGCTCACACAAAATTTAACTACATTCACTGATGACATTATTACAACCCTTTAAATGATTATTATATTAAGTCTCAGGTTGATTGAAGAATCAGAAATAAGTTCACTGTGTGCTCTTTGAATATGGCCAGGTTGTGATGTAACCAGGTTATGATGTCTTCTGCCATGACAATTACTTTTGCCTTCAGAGTAACAGTCTAATTAAGGATGGACAATACAGGATGAATCATTGAATGTATTTTAAGATTTTTTGTAGAGCTACTGAAAATTCTAGGAAGTTTCCTTTGTGTAGATGAAATATGGTAGTAAACTGTGCAAAATTGAAAACAAATGCCTTCACTTCATCTCAAAACTCTGTTCCTCCCTTTTTAGTGCTGTGCAAAGGAAACAAGACATGCAAGTCTGAAGATCATTATGTGTATCCATTGCTCCCAAAGGTTGCTTTCCTGCATAAGCCAGCCCCATGCACAATGAGAAGAGATAATGAAGGATATGAGAGGGAAAGGTGTCACAATAAGTGAGAAAGAATGGGAACTCATGAGTCTACTCTTAGAGACACAACCAATACTCTTGATAAATGCTAGACTATTAATGCATTTGTTTATTCAGAAAATAAATATTTACGCATTTTGCTACTAGAGTAGCATGAGAGACGAAATATGACTCTGAATCCAATTTTTATCTATCATCACACTAATTGTTCTCCATGACTTCATTACTTGACATTTTTAGCAAATTTACAATTTTCTGTTAAATAAAGCAAAAAAAGAGAACCTGGTCATCCTGATACAGGGTCCTTTAATGCTGCACAAAACTAGTCAAAGAATTTTCAGGGCTTCATCTCTCTCCTTCTGAATGATCTCCCCACACTACACTTCTGTAAACACATCACACTAGTGTACTGCTTTCTGCAAACCTTTTTATTCTTTAGGATATCTGGAAAGCACCCAGGGAGACCAGCTAAGATAGAAGATATTTCACACACTTCTGTCATCAATTTCCATTGCTGACCATCATTTAAACAAGAACCTGAACTGCTCTTTGATGTGGGAGTAAGATGATAACTCAGTATGACCATACAGTAGTAATATACTATATTACTATATTATATATACAGTATAATATATCAAAGACACATGAAGTGACATATTCAGTATTTTAATAATCATCCATGGGCTCAAATGACACCAGTAACTCTGTCTACAGTGCATCTATCAGAAAAAAAGCTGTTACCACCTTATTTGAAAAAATTTATTGATCCTCCTTTATACTTGAAATAAACTATTGAAATCATCTAATTAAATAATGATGTAAATTTGCATTGCTAACCCAATTTGATGTATATGTCAATAAGCATTTTAAGGTTGACATAACTTTGAACTCAAAAATGATAGTTCAGTTATCTTTATTATAATAATAGCAACACTTACTCTATTTCTATAATAATTATTATATATATTTTTATAATGTAATTTTTTGTGTAGATTATTTCTATGAGATGAAAAAAAATACTGCTACTCAGACTTATTCCTCTCAGTAAGGGTATGATTTTCCTATTTCCCCTTTAGTGAATGCAGGGAGATGGGTGCCCACTCTGGGAAAGGGCCCCTTTGGTATTTCTCAGTAGTTCTAATATTAAACTCTGATCTGGGTTGATATAATAAAACCTCACTTAAAACACTCTGAAAATGAAAATGCATACTGTTTTCCTTGCTTTTCTACTCATTTTCTATTACCATTTACCTGTCACTAGCTCTAACCTGAGCTTTTTATATGTTTCTTCAATATCACCATTAACACTGTAAATTCTCCTCAGTTCCTTGCTTCAATATGCATTCCGAGGTCTGTAAGTTACACACTATATGACTGTCCTCTAAACTCCTTATTAATCTAAGACCAATTTTCAAAGAAGCTGAACATTTAAAAATGCTCCAGCTGTAAGTGGAAATTTAAATTTTGAATATAGCTAGTACTGTATGAATGGCAATTTAAAATAAAAGTTCATGTTCTCACAGTGTGGCATCCAAATTGAATAGATACTTTCAGGTGTTTCTGGAGTGGCTTTTTTCCCCCTAATATGTTACAGTTTCAGTCTTCAGAATGGACACAGTATTGCTTTTAGGTCTGAATAATATGTTGGAGAAAAAATTATTAGCTAGTTACAG
This sequence comes from Promerops cafer, assembly GCA_013398275.1. NCBI lineage: Eukaryota > Metazoa > Chordata > Aves > Passeriformes > Nectariniidae > Promerops > Promerops cafer. The sequence continues at coordinate 578,567 of VZSE01013056.1, read as the reverse complement.
ACTCAATAATACGCTTTAATCTTCAAAAGACAGCCCATGAGAAAAGCAATAACTTCATATAATGTGAAAGATTTGGAGGATCTGCTGAAAGTAGAACAGAGGAACATGACATCTGTAATTGAATAAAATGGAACATTTAATAGCCATTAGATGTGCACTGTCCTGTTTGTCATTAAACAGAGCAGAGATCTTGTTACAAATGGCATGTTATTGTGTAATTAAATGTATTGGAAATGCAAAAGCACATGGGAGTTGAATTGAGACTGCCAACAATGTTGTTAATGCTTGGGCGGGAGCGGCCAGCAGAAGGAGTATTGTTGTGAGCATCTCACTGGTAGAAAGATAAAGACAGATGCTGAGACTCCACAGTCTGCTGCTCCCATTGTCTGGCTCAAGGCAGCTGTGTGCATGGAGAGATTACAAAACCATCAGTGCTCCCATTTTTATAGAGGCTGGAGTGTGGCAGCAGCTCAATTTTATGTGTGAGCAGGAAAATGTCCATGATGGAAGTATCAACTCACTAATTCCTACTGCAAAATGGAAAAAAAAAATAAAAAGTATTTCCAAATCAATTTATCCACCATTAAATATAATAGTGTGTTAACTCTGAATTTTTGCATAAGAAAACGAAGAAGTTCCAAGAGTGAAGTTTGTAAAACACAAGGATGTTTATAACAGTTCCTAAAGGAGAATCTTTTTGCAGATGCAATACTCCACAGAACAACTCTAAAATATGCTAAAAGGGGATACAAATATCCTGTATATTTAATTGCCTAACTGTAATAGTCATGGTAATTATAAAATTCTTAATAAGGACCTTAGTATGCTAGTAAATGTGTTTTAATAACATTTTCATCACACAACTTTGAATTCTCCATTACTATACTCACTTTTTCTAAACAGATTCTCAATCCTCAGTGAGAAACATAAACTCAGCTTTCATGTCTTCATGTTCAACTTAAATGGAATTTACTACTATTTTTAAAATTTAAAAACCAACATAAAACATAGCTTTGGGGCCTACGTGTCATTACTCATTTTGTTCAAGAGCTAGTCGTCTGTTAGTTTTGTTACTATTATTGGAATCATTAAATTAGCCTTTAAAAATTCACTGTAGTTTACTAAGATCAATGATGAGAAACACTGAACCTTTTTGCTTCAGATATTTTAACTGTGGTACTGAATGTCAAGATGCCTAAATAAACCAAGAATTATTGAGACTCAACTTCAAAACTGCAAACTGGGAACACACTTAATTTGTAAAAATATTGAAATGCTTGAGTCTTAATATCTTCCTGAACTTTTAGGAACATACTAGATTATAAATTTATGACAGAGAATTAATTCTTGTGATATCACAATCATAAATATTTGTTATCTGTTCTAATGAATTATCAAATTCAATAAGTCAGGGAAAATAAAAACAAAACAATGAGAAACCAGTCAGTCAATTATTTAATTATATTAAAATCCTAAATAACCAAAGGTTTATTTAATGTGTTTGGCATATTCTGCTCCCCAAGTCCCCTTAACTGTATCATATCCATTGTACAAATATGTTAGGCACTGACACTTGCATTAAAAGATCTGGGTCAGTACTACTGGTTTCTGCTAATATTTTAGATAATGACCCTAAATTCATATCTTTATATATCTTAGATGTTGTAAGGTATAGTTCACTCCTGCTAAAAAAGGAAAACTGAAAAGTTTAAGTATTATTTCAGTTAAAACTACAGCAGAAACACACTGCACAAAACACAATACATCTGTGCTGCCAGTCATTAAAACACTTTAGATGGTTGAAATTGTTAAATCTCCTTCAACTGAAGAGAAACCTCAAGTGTCAAGGCTCAGTTTGTTGTCAGCATGCTTCATACTCAGCTGCTACCTTACCATTTTTTATTAGTGCTTAGGCAGAACTCGCACATCAAGCTGTTAGAACACTCACCAGTTGTTCACCAAGTTTACTCACCCTTTGACCTTCTTTGCCAGGTGGACCTTGGGGACCCTCCAGCAAACCCTGAAAATACAAGCATTAAACAATTATAATATTGAGTGCTATTCTCATCCTCTGTTTTTCTATAGAAGTAACACTAGACCAAAGATCCAGATGGCAAGACAAGGCATTTATTTCTAATAATAAGAATTGGCTATTCCTATAAATTCCTTCAATGTTATATTAAGGTGCAATAAAAAGCACAATTTTTATTAATCACATTCCATCATATAAAGCCTGTATCCTTTGGAAGAGTTAAGTCATCACTAATTAAGCATAGTTATATTTAACTACAATATTAATTGAAAAGTGATTCATCTTGTTAAGTTAAGATGCCATAAAAAATGACAAAAAAAGTTATTTTAAATGAAAGACAACTTAATCTACAACTCAAATTCAAATATAGGCACTGAAGGGGGAGGGGAAGGCAGGGAAAGGGAACTAAATATAGCAGAAGGCCTTATGCTCACTGGATCCTAAGAACCAGCCCTGTGCTGCTTCCCCTGCAATTCTGGCTTGGCTTTTCAAAACAGTTTAGTGTCTCTTTTCTCTCTCTCTCTCTCCTGAACAGGCACAGGAGCTTTGAGAGTTTTTAATATATCCTTGGCTTTCGAGCCTTCCTTCTGAACTCAGTGCAAGAGTCTGCCTTTTTCAGTCAGAGACCAAATCACAGACCAGGTCTGATGCTTTGGGGCTTTAATTTTATATCTGATTAATGTACAATAGAATCATAAAGCCTTCAAATAACATCTCAGAACAACTTAGAACAGTCATTCCCCCCACTCCCCCTTTACTTCATGAGTCACCTTGGAACACAATTTAAAAAATTACTTTGAGGAAGCAATCCAATTTCCATTATAGCAACAAGAATTGTGAAATCATTTTCAATGTAATCAGCAAAGAATATGTAACAGTTCTGCATTGTATAATTAAAAAAAAAAAAGCCTTGCATGCTATATTGCGCATTCTTACAGGATGTCACACAGTTAAAGAATTTACATTTTGTTTACTTAAGAATTTGAAATATTAAAATTTTGAAATCTTTACAATTACTCAGACTCATGTGTTGCTTCAGCATGAGTTATATCTTTGGTCAAATTCAAATGCCTTACTTAAAATCAATTACACATATTTATTGACCCAATAAGGGTGAACTGAGGTGCCCTGACAATCGTGATTTTTTAAAGTACCCAGATTTCTAGAAATTAATTTAAGAAATTCGTTTATGATCTCTAATTCCCAACATAAACTTGAGCAAGTAAGTAGGCATTCCAAAGCTTCTAGCTCATACCTATTCAAGTAATGTTTTAAGTTCATTAGAAAGTAGTCTGACCTCAATTTTAAAAAGAAGTGGTCACTTCAAGAGCTTTTGCATTTCTACCATTTCTCCACTTTCAGACACTGAAGCTAAAAATAAATCTCAGACAGTATTTCACTATATGATATTTCTCCTATCATTTCAGTCCATAATGTAAACAGGATAAGGTGTAGGATCTTTTACAAAGCTGATGCACACCATTTCCATCTTTCACCACAAGTTTATGGAACTAAAATATGCATGAGAATCTTGTCTCCAACAAATAATATCATGGTAAGTTAATGACGGTGCAAGTTATGTAGCTAATACATACACAAGCCCATAAAGCAGCACGCCAATGTGACCTCTGTAAAGCTTCTTTACTTTCTCGTCTAGGTAGTGTGGAACTTGCAGTGTTCTGTCTAACTGTTAGCAATATTCTAATTCTGTAAAGAAATTCTGGGAATTCAGGAAGAGGTGGAATTTTGTTTTGTTAATTTTTCATTTTAGTGACAACTTTATGCAGGGGAATGAGATGAAAGCCTGTAATGTCTGTTTTATGGGGGAGGAAATACTTAGCCTCACATATCTGTACAATAAGGCTCCAAGGGAACAAGAATTACACAAGAATGTAACTGCACAATAGTGATAATTAATAGCCAACATTTTTATCCAAGGAGTACTTTTATTCTTTTTCTTCTCTCTACAATATTATTGTCAAGAAAAAGGAACCAGATAAGGAGATTTATCTTCGAGGAAAGGGAGGAGAGCTGTGTACAATTGGTAACTAGGCAGGGAGGACTCCACTGTACAAGGAGCCACATCCTGATATTGAAACTGAGGTAAAAGTTCACACCAACTTCAGCGGGATCTTCCGCTTAAAAAGTGATAGGACAACATGGGCCCTATTAACTAACACAGCTCTAAAACTGCAGTAACTTGGCCAAAGTAATGACTTAGCAATGCTATCTCTGCTCAAAATTCACTGAAAGAGATCATGGAAAAATAACTGCAGAAGAAACCTCTGGGAGAAATGAAAAAGAAACCTTCTACAGTGAATTCTGTCTAAACAGATGAATAAAACACCTACCATTGAATTCCTATAGAATTCCAATTAATAGAAATACATGTTTGTAGGAAGGCAGACTGAAGTATCTACTTAGGTCGCACTCCTATTTAATTTCTGGAGATCTTCCTTTGGGAATCAAAGATCAGATTAGACTCCCTCCAACCATAGATAGCACAGTTGGTCAGAGGAGCCCACCACCACAGATAGAGGGATAGAATATAGACTGAATATACATACCTATATCTATCATCCATCCATCCATCCATCCATCCATCCATCCATCCATCCATCCATCCATCCATCCATCCATCCATCCATCCATCCATCCATCTATGGTATATGGGATACACTGTGGATTGTGTTCAAAACATTTATGTCAGAAGGCAATCTATTCTACAAGTACGAAGTCCCCAGGTAAACAACAGCCAAAGCAATTAAGATCATAGAACCATACAGAACTGTCACTCTTGATACTTTTGAACTGGCAAGAGCATGGCTATGGTGATGAGCCAAACAACGTCTAGGAACAGCACAAGGCACTGTGAGGTATAAAACCAGCCTATTTGTGTGACATCAGGCTGGCAGGAAAATATGATGCATCCTTCAAGGTGACCTAACACACATGGGCTTTTCCTGACTCTGTCAGGCCACCCTTGAGGCCAAAATGTGGTAGCATCTACCTACTTGGTGGTAGAAGAAAATAACATATACAGGCTATAAAGCCTGTTCCTGTCATGCACCAAGCAAGCCCCTTGGATTAACATACCTGGAGGAGCTTGAGGAACATGAAGTGTAAATGTCTCAAACATTACCATGTAGCTTGGGAAAAATAAAGCCAGTAAAATGGAGACGTTCTTAAGAGCAACTGAAACTTAGAAAATCTACCACAATGAGTTAGGGTGTCTATGAAGAGAGATGATATATGCACTGGTAGGCATAAGAGGATTGTACAAAATCTTGAAAATGAAGAGCAGAAACTTGTGAATCCCTTTATAAGAGGTAAACCATAAAGGGAAGGGTTGACAAGGGAAAATATGCTGGTTAGAACATAGAATAGAAAAAGCAACCACACTGTGAAGAATATGTGGGCAGATATTTAAATGAAATATCATCAAAACTGAGTCTAAGCCTTAGTTGAGGGAAACTAGGGAAAAAAAACAGGTTTAAAAAATGCTGCAGTAGAATAAGTGAGTTTTTAAAAGCATTTGTATTGAAAATATCTGTAGGAATTAACATTTTAGTACTTTAACAACTAATATTTTTTGCAAGTATCAGGAGATAAAAACTAATAAGAATTATTTAACTGGAGACAGTAAAAGAAAAAGTATGTTAGGAAGTTACAGAAAAATCAGTGAACATTTCAGGCAGTTAAGCTGTTTTAATTTTCAAAAGCTGTTAATTTGAAGTGCATGAGTGTGGAGCTATCAGAAGCCACTGTAGAAGGGCTAAAATCCATATGACTCTGCAGGTGCAAAAGTATTTTTAAATACCTGATACAACACAACAAGCACCTGCAGAGACATAGTGGAGGCACTGTTCATAAATTTAATAACTCAGAGAAAGTGCCTAAGAACATTCTCTCAAAAAACCAAAGTTTTTATCGTGACCCCATGGTGAAACAAAGAACGTTAAAACAACAAAGAAACCCAGCTGAAGTGCAATAGTGAGGTTACTTAAAGCTATTATTCATGTTACTTCTCACAGAAGATTATGGTTGATGCCAAGAGAGCAAAATATTAGACAAGTACATATATTTTTGGGATTCTGAAAGTTGCTTCAAACATAGCTGATAGTTTTTTAAGCAGAGTGTAGACACCTGCTGTATGTACTTGTGGGTAGTGTTGGCTGGAATACATTCTGAGCTGGAATATGTTTCCTTCTCAACAAAAAATTTAACATAATGCAAATGTTAGCTATAATAATGCAGGTCTAATAAGGGACAAAAAATATTTCATTTATAGTCTGGTTTGTGTGTTCTATACACAAGCTACTTTCATCCAGTTTTTCCCCACTATGAATTCCAGCAAACACATGACCTCAATTTTTACAGACTAAATGCTGTTAGACAGGGAGAAAATGTATGTAATTTAGTTAGATGAGTTAAACACAGACAGAGACAAAGTCTAAATTAGGCATGCAGAAACGCCTTGTGGTAATGTAAGAATAGGCCATTTTTTTATCATTTGAATATGCCAACTTTTATAACGATAAAACTTACTACTTCAAAAAGACCCAGCTATAACAGATATGATTTTGCCAAGCAATTTCAAAACATAATGTTGATGAACAGAAAGGTATAGTTCCACTGATACAACATCAACACTGAAACGTTTTTAAAAGCAAACTGGCGGGCAGTTCCCATTGCAAGAGATTGATGTAGTTCTTTAAAGCACAGTCCTCATTCAGCATAAAGAAAAGCCATCATATAGTTGAATTACATTTTCAGTGATCCCTCTGTAAACTCCACAAGTAGAGCAGCAGGGAATCATGGCAATCAGGAGACAGGTAAAAAGTGACCACGGATTTCCAAATTCCTGACATAACACAATGGGTGGTCACAGTGAAGAACTGCTGTCTGACCGACTTGAAGAGCACTCGCCAGCCACCCAAATACTGCTTGTGGGATGGATGCTACTGCTGTGGCTGCACTGATGTAAGAATGGCACAGCATCCCAGACAGGATGCAACAAGATTCAGTTCAATAGGTCTTAAAGGCATCCACTTAATCTGGAGGTGTTTGTAGAGAACAAGTTCTACTGTGCAGGTCACAGTGATCCTTCTACCCTATTTTGAGAATATTTTCCTCTTTGGCCTGTTTGTACCATACTGAGAGTAAATGAATGGCTTCCTCTCAGGTAAAAACAGACTATCACACTCAGCAAGCAAAGGAACTGAAATATGGGTAACTTCCCTCCAGTCAAGACGGTCAAAGTGTTGGTTTCTCAGGTATCTCCAAAGCAGTTTACCTGCTGCAACTGTGATGCTGCCCTACCTTGAACCCTAAACAGCAGGATGAGGAGGGTGGAGACCTTAAAATAAAATTACCATAGTTTCCTCTTCTTCTCCAAAAGACTGTACATTACCACCCACACAGAAGCCCACAGAACTTGCAGACACGCCTCACTGTTACAAATATGTTACAATGCGAAAAATGGCACAGGAAAATCACAGAAGGATGACTAATTTCCTGTTGTATTACCATTTATGAGGGAAATTAGACTACCTCTATCTTAAGCATTTCCAAACATGACCTGATCTCAGTCCCATCCTTACTGAATACCTTGAGACAGTAAGTGGAAAGATTTGTACACCTGCTTGGCCCCAGTGACCATACTGTTTTGCTGTTACACCACTTCTCTTTCTAAACTGCTTTCAATCCATTTACTTCTATAGAAAACTGTAGAAAAAGAGACAGCATTTACCAGAAGTATTTCAGTCTGTCAGAAAACATGATAAGCTACATTTTCTTGATAATTTATTACTATTATTATTTAAACAGAAAATATGTTCCTCACTGACGTCATTCTTCTTTGGGTTTGGCCATTTCTTTAGCTCTCTCTGTTAACTAACCTTGAAATGTATTTTCCTTCAGAGACAATAATTTGAAAGGGAAATTGGAAGGGTAATTTCACAGAAGTTTACATTCATGAATCACACACTTTTAATAAACATAGGTTTATTTCCTAAGCAAAAAAAAAAAAGTATAATTAAAATCCTGAGGAGTAAATCAAAATTAGTCATTTCATTGATGTCTACTGCATATGGGACAATTTTCAAATCATTATTCTAATGAAGGACATATTAATCACATTCATGCCAATTTATCAGGGTAAGAATTTTTGAAAAACAATTTTACTGTAAGGTTAAGACTTCAATCTTCGCTTGTGCCTTCAGTATCAGTATTACTGCATAAAGAAGATAAAAACCATGCTGTAACTGATAAATCATCTTCTATTTCAACAAAGGGATAATCTTAATAGCACCTGCTCCCATAATGAAAAAGTGCTTTTTGAAGTAGAGATTATTTGTAAGCTATACTGTGGAAGTTAAGCAATCACTATATTTGATGAAAAACAACAGTTTTAGTATTTTCAGAAAATTAATACACCTCCATTAAAAAAAGCTCAGATAGATAAAATTCAGATTTTCCCTAAAGTATGTGTATGAAAAGAAGAGATTTAGAATGAAAATGTAATTTGCAGGCCATATTTTCTTTAGTTAAGTAGGATTACATTCCTTTCTGTCATTACATGAAAAGAAAGCGAAGGTAATATTATTTGAGTTGCTTACTACTGGAGAGTGTGTGTCCATTTCTTTACCTTCACATGAATAACTGAGGAGAAAGTTGTGCAATCTGTAGCTGATGCTTGTTTAGAAAGGGGACAGCCAAAAGTTACAGTGGAGCTTGCCCAGACCTGAATCTGCAACTTCCTCCCACAGCCGCCTCCACACGGCACTTGTGCACCAGCTTCCTTCGGATCGATTTAACCAGACCTAGGAGCCAACATTCCAAATTTCTGTTTAGTAAGCAAGTCCTGGGGACTTCTGTCTGTGACTGACTTAAGCCTTGGCTTCTGAGTAAACACTTGGTGCCATCTGGATGACTATTTTATAACTCCTGAAAGGGATAGGTTCGCAGGAACGTACGGACGGACGCTCATTTTTCTCAGGAACTAAAAGCAGCGTATCGAGTGTCAGGAGGAATAGTTATCATATATTTTACAAGAGATGGCTGTGCTACCTTCCCTCACCTGTCACTCTTCTGACACGGCACGCACAGGCTTAAGCTGGGGATACCAGAGCGGGCAAGCTGCAGAGCCAGCTGTGACCCTGCAGAACACAGTCCCCAGCTTCTGCCACTAAATCCCACATCTCGACAAAACCACACTACAGAGCAGTGCAATCCCTCCTTTTTACTCTCTGAAGGTTCATCAGCTACAGCACAATTTGTGAGGCAACTTAAGCTTTAAACATCCCCCATATTGCTGCATAAAGTGGACAAAATAAAGGAGAAAAGTTAAAAATGTAATCACATCATTTATTCATAAGACACCTGAAAAGTACTTAAGAAAAAAGACATCTACTACTTACAGAGCAATTCAGACATAGCAGAGAAATTAGAGGCAGCATAAAGGAAGGCTGAGAATCAATCATGATTTTGGACTACTCCCATAAAACTACCACCATAGCTGAGAAGTAAAAATAATATATATATCTGGACTTGGTGAGTGCTAACTGACTCATAGAAACAGAGAAAAACCTTACATCCTTAATAAAAGGGCTTAAATATACACATATATATGTCAAATTTACAATCAAATGTATTTGCATGAATAATGACTGAGTCAAAAAAATAGAACTATTGAAATTGCTAATTTCATTAGGGTTCTATGTAAATCCTATAAAATCTATCACATATTTCTTCTTACAGCTTAGCATATTTTGCATTACAATGCTGTTTCTTTTCTCTAACTCTTCATGCATGATTGATGAAATTGTATTAACAAGACTTACGTATGTGCCTTAAATAAATGCACAGAAACACATTCTAATCCCATCTCTTTCTGAATTCTCTGCTATTGCTACAAGTGAGTTTTGTTAAATGTTCATGTTGCTAGAATTTCAGTGTGAAATTTTCTGTTAACTCACATCAAACAAGATCCAGAGCTCTACTTTATTTTTCAGATGCACATTCTGAGCTATGAAATTTCAATTTCAAACTCATAAAATAATGCTTGCATCTTAAAAAGTAGTGCTATTGTTTTGCCTGTTTTGCAGTTTGGCATATGCTCATCTACCTAATAGGTTGTTACAGCTGTTGGGTATTTATGAATTATGCAATACATACTGCCTTGAAGTTTCCCTTATTTCCTTCCCTATAATGGCTATATCTGTCAGTTGAACACTTAAAAATACATTTTTCCCTCCAAGTACCAATCCCTTCATTCTCTTCTGTATTTCCTCATGTTTCCATGTTTCTCATGCTTCTGAGCCATGTAGGATTTCTGACTCAGCAGGGCTGCACAAACACTTTTAGACACAGGGTCACTGACACCTTTCAGACTTTTGCAGGGGTCAATGTCACAGACAAAAAAAAAAAAAAAAACAAAAAAACCAAACAAAAAACCAGCCATGAGTTTCTACTGCATGCTGTTACATACTTGTGTAGATTACCTACAGGCAACTCTCCCTGGACCAACCAGCTGCTGCAGTGAAGCAGTCTCAGTCTTTTGCTACTTTCTCACTCCCTGTGCTAAAAATAGATGGTACAGGTACAGGCACAGGTCTGTGTATGGGGAGAACCTTCTGACCCTGAACAACACTACTGATGGTCTAGTTTATACTGAAACAAGGATATATGATAGAACTCATTCAGCTTACTCCACTGGTGTATGATTTCTATGGAAACACACAGGAATGGAAAAGCTGCACAGGGCAGTAGAGCTCTGTGTGGTGTCATCATTTACCACCTGTCTCTATATGCAATTGCACTGGGGCAGAAGGTCCATGACCCAGGCCCAGTAGTCTAGTTTGAGCAAAACCTGGTCCCTTTTAATATTCCCTTCCTCCCTGCCCAAAAGCCCTACTTAGGACTTAGTTCTAACAATGTGTCATCATTTTCACTCCTCTTCCCTCTCTGACCCCCAGCATAATTAATTTATCTTTTAGATAAAAATAACTAATTTTCACATTAGGAAAAAATAAAAGTTACTAGAAGCAGAGGATAAATTTATGACATTATGTCTTCATCCCAAATGAATGGAACATTTTAAAACTTTGACAGGAGTCATAACTGAAACACTTACATCATATTTTGGCTATAATAGCATGAATGGTTCTGACATAGTAAGTTCTCATTAAGTGACACATGAATTGTGATATTATCTGACCTACTATTTATTCACAGCAAGATATGACATCTTCCTTTCATGATTATGTATCGTAAGAATCACAGCCACACAGAAGTCACACAAATAAAGCCACTCTAAAAACTGAATTTTCCCCTAGCCACCATCACTCATGTAACTAATCTTCTTTTAGCTCTTGCCAAGAGAAACACACAACGATTTACAGAGGCAGAGAGAGAAAGTCTTCCTGCTGGGCTGTATATTCCCACTCTGCTGTAATCTGTCTTCAAACTGCTAAACCCATTCACACTCACTCCAGTCTACATCAGTTACTAACATCCCTCTGAAGACTGTGCCTGCTTTCCTAAACTTTAAATGTTTTCTTTTAAAAAGTGTAAAGACTAGCATCAGTAAGTACAAACAGAGAGACACCTTGCTGTGCTGGAATCAATGAACTGAAACATTTGCAAAGCATTCTGTAATCACAGAACTGCAATTCTTTGACATCCATTTTATGAAATTGGATCACTTCAGGTACAGGAGGAGTAAGTTCAGTCAATCTGAAAGCAGTGTGCCCTGGCAGCCAGGAGGGGCAAAACTGCCCCGAGGGGGCATCAGGCACAGTATTGCTGGCTGGGCAAGGGAAGGGATTGTCCCACTCTGCTCTGCACTGGGGCAGCCTCACCTTGAATACTGTGTGCAGTTTTGGGCACCACAATATAAGAAAGATATTAAGTTCCTAGAGAGTGTCCAAAGAAGGGCCACAAGGAGGAAGAAGGGCCTTGCAGGGAAGAGCAGCTGAGGTCACTTGGTCTGCTCAGCCTGGAGGAAACTGAGGAAAACCTCATTGCTGTTACAACTTCCTAATGAGGGGAAGAGGAGGGGCAGGCACTGATCTCTTCTCTCTGGTGACAGTGACAGGACCCAAGGGAATGGCCTGAAGTTGTGTCAAGGGAGTTTAGTTTGGGTATCATGAAAAGGTTCTTCACCCAGAGGGTGGCTGGGCACTGAACAGGCTCCTCAGGGAAGTGGTCACAGCACCAAGGCTGACAGAGTTCAAGAAGTGTTTGGACAATGGTCTCAGGCACAGGGTGTGACTCTTGGGGATGGTCCTGTGCAGGGCAGGGAGTTGGACTTAACAATCCTTGGGGGTCCCTTCCAACTCAGCATATTCTCTGATTCTTGATATCATACTACTGACCTCTGAGTATGATTCATAGGAAAGCTAAGTGTCCACAACTGCAACTTAAGACAATGAACACATTAAGAAAAAAGAGACTTAACATATCCAGGTACTTCTATCAGAATAGATGTATTATTTTTCAATCATTTACATAAAACATTCTCAAAAAGACTGTTCTATGGTCTTAGAGCACACACAAAATAGATATCCTCAGGTTTTTTCCCTGTCTAATCTTCAGACATCTCCAATTTCTATTTCTATGATCCCTTCGAGGCCTGTAAGAGTCTATCTAAAGCAAGACATACTCCAATGCATCTACTACAGTAAAACTGCAGGTTACAAATAATATTTTAATAATATATTAACTCTTCCAACACACAGTTTGTATATTCAAGAACTAAAGGACCTAAATGGACCTGTTTACCTCCAGCAAGATATGAACTGTAGCAAAGTCACTGATCTTGGGACAAAACACTAACTTCTTCCCAGGAATTAGAGATACAGGATATTATAATTCATAATCCAAAAAACAAGATGCCTAAAACATGGTGACCTAACTTTGACACCTTAACAGTAGAATTTATCTTATGGGGCTCTGCTATATCCTTCAATGTTTATAAGCTCTAATGGAGATCCTTGCTGCTACGGTGTAGGAAATTTGGGGAGGGAAAAGGCAATGTATAATCATTTACACTTTGAATGACAGTTATTTGAAGTTTATTTAGGACTACATGGGTAATATGAATAGTATAGATGTGGCTCATAACACTGAGTCTGGAAGAAGAGCTATTCATGTTGTGAAACTACAGCCTGGGAATTTGGAATTTTCTCTTTTTTTTTTTTTTTTTCATTTTTGCTATACTTTTTTTGCGCCATTTTGAATTATTTTTGCCCAAATAGACTGTTCTGAATGGAAGGGCTTTTCATCTCAGCTCATGAGTGAAACCACTTGAATTCAGACAGAATTTATTACTTTTATGAAGCAAACAAGGCATGCCCTGGAGAGTTTTGGGAACTTTTCTTCAGGCTTTGTACATGCTTGGGGCCTGGATTGCAAGGAAATTAAGAACATTTTCCACCATCCATACAGCAGTATCTAGCCAGAATACAATACCCTAAAAGCATTGATAATTTTTGAAAGTTTTTACTGAAAAATGCTTTTCCCTAAAAATAACAAGGGAATTCATTTACTTGAACAAGTCTATACTATTTATACATGGAATAAACAAGATAATATCCTTGTTAGCATTTGGGAGGAAACAAGATGTTTTAAACCTGCTTATTTTTTTCTATTTACAGAATTCCCTTCACAAGTCATACACAAAATGCAGAGGCACTATGAAGAAAGGGACTTGACTTTCAGACTTATTAGTGGGAGTATTCACATTGCAAATAAGTGAAAAACATGCAGCATTTCCTAGGGATTTTCTTTTGGCTGCTTTTCTTTACATGTACTCACACTCAAGGCAGCTGGTCCTGGAGGTCCTGCATCTCCCTAGTTAAAACAGGAGAGGAAGTAAATCAGCAATCTCTTTAGTTATACATATTTAACCTCTAGACCTTTTAGAGAATATGCAGCACTGCAGAAGTGATTTCAGTACAATCAAACATGTCGATTGTGAAAATATGTGAGTAAAGTGATATTCTTCTCCAGTAATGGTATAGATATACACAGTTTACCACAGGTTAAAGGGAAAAAAAAAGTGCCAGGCCTCTGCATAAATGAATCACAGCTTAAAAAAGCGATCCTTCAAAACACATTTCCATATGTCAAATTACAAGCTTCAGCTCACATGCACAAGGTGGCTGCTGAAGCCAGTGTGACAGCTCACATATGTAAAGACATCTGACTGCGTAAATATTCACAGAATTAGGTCACTGATGTACAAATCACATCTGAGACCTTCAGGTTTAGTTCATGGAAGCAAATTAGTGCATCCACAGAGCAATTCAGAACACTAAATTTAGGCTGCTGCTCAGAACTCCTTTTAAAATTCGTTGTGATAAAGAGTACTTGTCTTCTGCATTTACAGTTAGCTTGTAATCATATTCTTTAACCCTTAAGTTGCACAAATGGCAGCAGTGGGTGTTTGCCACACATAGTTATGGCAACATGTTCAAAACTGAAGAATATCATGCACACTCACATATACATACAACTTAACAGATTTAAAAAGGTACCTTTTCTCCTTTTGGACCAGCCACACCAGGACTACCAGGGTCACCTTTTAGTCCCTGGGCAAAAAGAGAAATGCATATTTGTTGTCATCAGTGAAAAATGCTGGGACAAAATCCTGTAGCACTGTGAATTAGTATACACTAAACAAATAGGCCTTAAAATTCTATCATGTTATTAGTATTATCTCAAAATTCTTAATTTTCATTATTTTGTGAACAGACAAACGTCTATCAAAGACCAAATGTGTCTTCCACACATAACTAAATGCACGAAGCCAATCTACCTTATTGTGCCCCATTATGGTAAGCATTGAGTAGAAATGCTAAGTTCCTTTGCAGTCTTGCATGGCCAACAAAGATAATATAGAATCATAGAGAGAGTGCTAGTACATTCACTTGCACGCTGCCAAAACTGGGAAAGAGGCAGAGGTGGACAAAGAACTGAAGATTTGATGTTTCAAGTAGCAGCGCTGAACTGGTGAGCTCCAGGAAGGTAGAGCTCAGAGCTGCTGCACATCTTCCAACACTCTCATTTTCACCAGTGTTCACAAAGGTAATTAGAGAAATAATTTATTTCCTTCATACCTCCTTCTTTAGTTCTGCCTTCAACAGGAGAAGCAAATAGTACTGCCTAGCCTTACACTTTGTATACACAGCCATTTCACACTTGCAGGATCAGAGTGGTTTGGGTTGGAAGGGACTTCTGAAGATCATCTGGTTCAACCTCCCCAGTGGCAAACTGGGACATTGCCAACTGGTTCAGGTTGCTCAGAGCCCTATCCAACCCATTCTTTAATGTTTCCAGGGATGGGGCATCTACAGCCTCTCTGAGAAACCTTTTCCTGTGTTCACCATTTCAATTGTAAAGTATTTACTACCTACACCTAGTCTGAATCTACCCTCTACAATATCTCTTATGTTACTCTTCCACTAAGAAGTTCTCACCAGAAGCACCCAAAAAAACCCCACAAAATATCTTTAGTACCCAGCACACAATCTTTGTGTTGTTCTCCTTGCTGCAAAACAAATGGAAAAATGAGAGGTTTAAAAATACGCCCAGCAAATTGAAGCCATTCTACAGCAATAAATGAACTTTATTCTCATGCTGGACCAACCTACCATGAATTCACTTTTATTTAAGCTGAGAGATTTGTCTTGTGCCTTCCCTCTGACCACTGCTTTAGTGGCATGAGAGACTGTGTATAATAATAGTCAGAGACACCTCTACAAGTTCAAAGATTTTACTTAGAAATGAATTGGCAACCATGTAGGTGACACAAGACCCAGACATAATGAAACACTCCACAAGAAGGCCACCATTGTTATTATTCTGGAGGTTAAATAGGTCAAGGAAAGAAAAGATTCATTTACATCTGAATTAAGGTTTAAAAACTAAAGTTCTTCCCAGCTCCCTTTTTGTCCTTGCAAACTCTCTTCCTCAGTTTGCACTTATTAGGAAGATAGAGACAACTGGCACGAAAATGGTAACTAACATCTGTGCCTTGGTGGGTACAGAAACATGAAATCAGTGAGTGTTCTAAATACTGTGTATTTGTGCAACTTCACTTCCTGCTAAAATTACATTAATTCACCATCTGGAAGGAACATAATTTAGAACTATATGAGCATTTAAGTACCCACTTTGGATTAAATTTGTGGTTGTTGTAAATACCCCTGATTTAGCTTTGATTTGTTCTTTATTAAGCTTGCCAAATATGTAATAGTTAAATCAGAAGTAGTTTTGCTGTTTGAACTTAAAAAATGTAATAGGCAGATGGATTCAAAAACCAAGCCAAAAAATTGCTTTCTTTTTACAATCTGCATATTTATGACATAGCTTTAATATTGTCTCCAATTGCTACATTTTACTTTCAACCTCCTTCTGAAAGACTGCATAAAACACAACCAATCCATAATCTTAAAGGCATTTTAGGGGCTTTTCAGGTATGCAAGCTGTATGGATTTGGTTCAAAATCAATACTAGCAGACCAGCCGTGGAACAGTAGTTATGAGTTCAGGAATTAGCGCTTAGGCTGTATGTTTATGGAAGACAAAAGATAAGGCTAAAAAAAATCCTACAACTCACAGATGGTGACATATATGTGTGTCTCTACTGAATAGAAAATGCAACTGTAGATGAAAGATGCTGAGCCTGAGCCATGCACTTTCAAACTATGAACCTTATTTTTTCCTAATTGCTGTGTTTAAAGCTTTTAGCAGTGTTTCTGCAAGAGCACCTCGGTGAGGTGTGCAGTCTGACAGCTACTGCAGAGATGATGACCACAGCAACTGACCTCAAATAAAAAGGACAAAGGGAAGCTACATGTTTTACAAGAAACCTTATGGTGTTTGAAGAAGAATTTTTAAGGACCCATTATAAGCATTTCTGGTTCGCCTACACATTATATATGCATTTAAAAATATTATAAACTTAGTAAGTTCCAGACATAGTGAATGCTTGCAAAAAACACAACTGGGAATGCACCATGCCTATTCTTCCCTACAGTCACCCTTCTGAAGCTGCTGAGAGGTTTGGGGCTGGCTCCCTGTCTCTGAAATGCCATAAGAAGTAAGAATTCCTGTGCCAAGTCAAATCTGTAGCCCCTTTTAGCACAGCACAGTACAGTAGGGTATCCTGTCTCTGGCAGAGACCAGAACAGGATGCTTCAGTAAAATGAATGTGGCTATCTAAACAGATATAATTTGGATGATTTTGGACCAAGCCTTAAGTTAGAAAACCTCATTTTCTGCAATGTTTTAGAAGAACAAGGTCAGCTTTGAAAAGAAATTTCTACTGATCTAAGGAGTCTGTTACCAGATTTGCCAGAAATTCAAGAACAGATTAAAAATTCCAGCAGCTCTTATAACAGGGAGTAAATTAATTGGGTATTGAATTCTATCCCAGTCTAATTCTAGCTTTTTGGGACCAATATAATAATATACATTTATGAGTTTATGAACAGTCTTCAGCTGAGGCATCTTCTCCTCTAAAAGGACTACAGCTTGGTCTTTTTTGAGGTCATGATAAATTTACATTATAATTCCTCTATGGAAACTTAAATGTAAAGTAAGCATTAGAGTATGTATATACAGGGCCAATTCAAAGCTAGCAAGATAACAATACTGGAAATAGTAAAAATGAGAAATGTTCTATATACATATATAAAATAAGACTGATAACTGTAATGCCATTTCCAACCAACAGAGAAATTACTGGAACAAGTATATCACAAATATCAGTAAGGGTGTGAATTGGGGTCAATGAGGGAAAGATTAAATTAGAGGCAGTGTTTTTGTTCGGAGGGGATGACAATGGTATTTCTTCTGGTGGAATGAATGAAAACCAAATAAATCAGGTAAAATGTACCACCAGCTCACACCAGCTACTCTTCTCAATGAAAAATTGCAAAGATCAGCTGGACCCCAACCAGAAGACTCCAGCAGGAGCCAAATGTTGCCTACTGGAATCGCACCTATTTGTACAGCATAAACTATGCTGCACACATGCGGCAGTGGAAAATGCAGTCAGACTCCTATAATAATTTCAGGAGAACAGGTTTTCAACTCTAAAAGATTCCATTTGGGGAAAATGTAATTTGTTATTTGCAATTTCATGGCCTTCATTAGAATAACCTGGTTCAATGTCACATCAGGTTGAAATCTCCTAGAACAATACATATTATGTAATGTACTGGAAATAGAGTACACAACCCAACACTCTAAGCAACAGTGTGCAACCACGTTATTATAGATCAGATCAGTTATCTCTGCTGAGCAGAGCTTGGAAATACTCTAACCACTAAGAACAGTACTATATTTTCTTCACAGAGCAGCCTTAAAATCTACGTTAACAACAGCTTCAGAGTCAGATGTACAATGCCAACCTGGATAAGCTAGGATAACTTTTCTAATTCAGCAAAGTGTTTTCATAGCTCCAAACAATATACTTTTTTTCAGTTTATGTCTCAGGTACTTTTAAATACTGCCACTGCTCATTTCTCATTCATGGAATTCCAAAACTTCAAACTGGTATATTACCAGAATTTACTGGTCCCTAAATTAAATCTATCTCCTAATATTTTTGTTCCCAACAGAATTCTCAGACTCTAGATAGAAACAAACNTCTCATTCATGGAATTCCAAAACTCTAGATAGAAACAAAAATCACCACCAGCTTCCCTTTTTCAAGCAATAGCATTATTCCCTTCCTATTCAGGTATTTCCTTGCAATGCTAATACTGAGAGTTCAAGATTAGACAGACGGGCCCTGAGGGTGTGAAGGTAAACAACTATTGCTATTATAACAAGATGCAGGATCCCTTTAAAAATGATCATACTTCTGATCACCTTTTCCCACAAGCATCAAAATAAAAAGGTCTAATATACTTTCCTTCTTTCCATTGAAAACCTGGGATTCTTTTATTGCTTACTGAACTTAAGAGGTCCATCCTTTGACATCAGGTATGTGAAGAACAAAATTTTATGTAGGAAAGTTTTAGAAAAGTCACTTATGGTATTACCTCCCCCAGCAAGAGACATAAAAATAACTAGTTAAGCACTTAGTTTAATATATATACTAGATTTTAATTTCAGATTTGTTTTACTTTTTTTTTCCCCACTAACAAGAAAGACACTATTCCTCTACCAGCTATGCATGACACATACTGACAGATATGATAAAACTTGCTGTTTTGACTTACTTTTGCTGAAGGATTTAATTTATGTCAGAAAATAGTAATTGGCAGTATCCCATGGCATTCATTCTTACCTGCGCCAGTGATCAAGGAAACAACATGACTCAAAAAGAGTCTAAAAGTTTCGGTGATAAAGATTTTCTTTTCACTTCAGATCAACAGGCAGACATATGGATAAAACAAAGAACATATTCCACGGATAGTTTCATGGATATTTATATTGCAAATTTGTCCTTATCCCACACAGGCTACGAGTGTTTTTATCATTTTTTTTCAAATAGTGTGTCTATGAAGTTCCATTTGTTACAGTGATACAAATGACAGTATTGTTACAGAATTACAGAATCATTAAGGCTGGAAAAGACTTCCAAGATCATCGAGTCCAGCCTTTCACTGATAACCACCTTGTCAACTAGACCTGACAACTCCTCAGTTACAAAAGCAGACAGGTCTCACTCCCAACTGTAAAACAAAATATCCAAAAGAATGGTGAAGGGAAACATCTTAAAAAAAATTACAGGGTTTCAGTGGCAGCAATGTGGCACCTGAGTTTAATGTCAAGTGGCTGAAAGAGTCTCAAGGGATGAAAGAGATACTGTTCAAGCAAACTGGTTGTTCATCCTATAAAAGCAAATACCTGCTTAGACACTCCTGTACTACAGGAGGACTACATTAGTAATATACTAAGCTATTTATAACTACTCCTTAAGAAGCTAAAACAATGGCAACCACATTAGTAGTATTTATAGCAAGTATTCATGTTGTCAGATGGATTTTGAATAATGTCCCAGGCTGGGAGATGGCATTGTAGAACTTGGCTCAGATTACTGGAGAGATAAACTGGGAGACGTGCAGAACAGTCAGATACATTCACAGTTCCCGCCTCGAAACCTGGTTCTCAATGAGATTAACTGAGCCACTTAGCACAACGAGTGAGAGAAGAGGAAATTAAAACTTTCTAGGTATATCATCACTGCAGCCTAGTCTCCAAACCAGGTCTGGCTTCCCCTCTGTCATGCTACTTCTTTCTAGCAAGAACTTTCTGTACAGCTAAGAAAACACAAGTTAGCAACAGCAAGCAAAAGTTTTCTGTGACACCTACTTTTCTGATTTTGATTAAAATACATTCAAATATGTTTCTACCATTTGTTCAAGAAAAAGTGTTCAGTCATCATCTTCAAGTTCTTGTGAGGATGGAAACCCTCACTCCCCCAGGCAGAGACAACACCTGCCAGAAGGCAATGCCACTAGCTTTAAATGTTTTCAGGCTGTTTTATACAGCACTGCAGATTACACCAGCGTAAGTAGATTATTAACTTGATTATTGCAGAAATATCAGATGTTACATTTCTGCTTGCAGAAAAAGTTAGAGAGACACTGATAGAAACCAAGAGTCAATGATACAGTCCTGTAAATTTAAGGACTGGTATCTCCATGCAGAGTGATAACTGAGTTCAAAGCATTTTATGTAAGTGTTGTTAAAAAGGAATTATGTGTGGATTCAAACAATACAATGTTACACTTCCATGTGCAGTTTTAGTTCAACTTTAATGTTTTAATAACAGTTTCCATAATAATAATAATCTACCATTTACTGACGCATTGCAATAGTTCAGTAAATATTAAAAAATATAAATGTTCAGTATTTTTCACTTTCTTGTGCCACTATGTTAAATATGTCCAAGAGTTAATCAGATACTTGGTATACCTTACTCTTCCTAAAAGGTTGATGGAACAAGATCTCACGTAGTAAAGAAGATCATGTAAGACCAACACAGAAATATCACCAGAGCTATGGAAAGAAACACAGATGTGTTTTTTCCATGCTGTCAGCATATATGTATGCAGGAGAGAAGTATACGGTTCACCTTTACAGACAGACAGGCTACAAGAGAATACCTCTTCAAATACCTAAATGCAGTTTCAGCTGAGAACATAGTGCATATTCTCACATGAAGGACATCCACTATTACTTAAAAATAGCTTGATTTACCCAGCATTAAATTATAATAACCTAAAACAGGAAGAACATTTTTATGGTTACAGTGTGCATAGAAAGCCAGGTGATGTAAAATATATCATAATTTTGTAGCCTGTGTTACTGCATTTTCAGTAGTCCCACCTAGACTGGCATAGTATTTTTGTGTTGAATGCTGACCCTTTTATTCTTTTGTAAAAGGTGCTTAAAAAAGTATTACTGAATGTTTTTTCCAAGTCCTGCATCTGCATTCTAGTCCTAATGTCCGTCATTCCCCATCTGGGAGATGCTCTTTGCCTTCAACAGCAATGCTTTGCAACTGGAGAGCCAAGAGTATCCAGCATTAAAATCCAAAACCAGGGTAACCCCATCAAGGTCAAGAGGGAGAAGGACGGGAAGAGGGTATAAAGCAAACTTTATCTCCAGGCATATACAATTTCTAAGTCCATCACTCTTCTTACATAAAGTCTGAATTACATTTCTTAACCATCCACCCAGAAGTTTGTAACTTGACTGTTACATTATTATTCCATTTACCTCTGTTCCAGGAAGGCCTTCTGGTCCTGGTTCTCCTTTATCTCCTTTTTCACCCTAAAAGAATTAATATTTATTTTATTATATATAGTCATGGCAAATACTAACCCATGATGCTTTATAACAGGAAAAATATTTTACCATTCTGGTCTGTTCTACATGTACTTTGCTAGATGCACAAGCAAAACTATTTCTTACATTCCAACAGAATTTTTTTCCAAATAAATGTCCCTGAAAAATGTCTAGCACTCTGATAGGTACAGTTCTCTGTACTTCATAGTGTCCATAGAGACTCACCACAAAACATTCTTGTTTCTTGCTGTGTTTCAAGAACATAGTGGTGAAACAGAAATTTACATCAGGGAACAGTTTAGTCTTTGAAAATCCTAATCTTAGTATTACATTTTTTTTTTCATTCTGAGATTTAGTTTTGTTATCAGATACTTAAAGTAAGCGTTTGTTTACAAAGTCCTCAGTGTTATCATTTGTCTTTGACCCATACTGGTACATGGTTCACTATTTGCATTTGAAAAATGGAAACAACTTTTGTTCTGAACATTTTCTTACAAGTATGAATATGAACAACATTATTAATCAAAAGAAAAAAATGGTGGGAAGGTTCCTTCAGAATTGACTATGGCTGGTTCCTGAGTTTGCTCATGAAACATTGATCACAAAACACAATAAGCTTTGTAGAATTCATGAAAGAATTCAGTCCCATATTAACTAAAACAACCATGCTATTCTATTTAAGACATATTTCATCAAAGTGAATAAAATACACCTGCTAAAGAAGCATAATTTAAGAGAAAATACCTTCCAGAAGCAACAAGACTAAAGAGCTCTATAATTGCATCTCTGTTCCTCAAATTAAGTTTGTCAAATCAAAATAAGTAATCATAAAGCAACATAATTCTGATAAAAGTGTGAGGACTGACTTAATTAGAGTCCAAGCTCTTCATATAAACCAAAGACAACAAAGAGCTCTTCACCAAATTTCCATTATCTCCAGGGGACTACATTTGTCTGAGCAGAACCTATTCATTATATCAGCATCATCTTCATAATTCTGTTAGGTAAATGGCATTGAGCTGAGATCATTCAGCTAACTCCATTTGTGACACAGCCCTGATTCAGAGCTATTTCTCCTGTGGCAATGACAGAGGGCATTTCATCTAATAATCAGTTTTGCAAAATGAGTTTGTATGAGCTTTGTCAAACAACTGAAGCCTACTAACAAATTAGCAGCAGCAAACTGTGAATTTAATAATCCCACTCCCAAGATGGCTTTGCTGGTTCATTTTTTTCCATTTTAATACATCTTGTTGATAAGAAATTTAATGCTACACATTAGCTTTAATCATACAGTTAAGGTTTTCCCTCAAGTATTACCTTTCTTACTGGTCAAAATAAAAAACCCCACCAGATAAATCTGTGCATTTACTGCAAAGTTCAAATGACACCAAACATAGGGATTTAACACTTATTATTTTAGTATATTTAAACTATAGAATCCTCTTTGTTCTATGGATTAAGATACTGGTTGAGATAGTAATTTTCTTTCACTGTCAGTTTAAAAAAAAATCCAGCTGAAATCCCAGGTGTACTGTTCTTTTTAAATAGCTCACTTAAACTTTTAGAACTGCAAAAATGACATTTTACTTTTCATCACTGTGACATACTGAACATTAAATACCGCTTTCAGGATATTTTAACTAGTATCAGTTACACTGGTGCAACAGTTATAAAGGTACATTCATATATTTGACATAATACCTCTTTATCTGAATATATTTCCAGAAGATTTACAAATCATTCCAATTTATGGAGCTGTTTTTTTTCTTCTATGGCTTGTGTATCTGCTTTCACACTTTAAGAAAAATGATGCAAATATGTACAGATTTGCTTCAGAAGTAGTAGCATCCTGTAAATGCCTTGATGTATAGGTGGTAACCTGAGGTAAAAGTATCTTGTCATAATTTGTTATGCAACATCTACATTGCCATAAAAAGCTAAACAGAGAGCCTAACTAAAAGATGCCTGTCCCCTCACCCTCACTTATAATTTGCCTCGCTGTGAGATGAGCAGTATGTGTTGGTGAACCTGCCTTTTCCTCTCCAGCAGGCAGACAGCAACATCAAAATGCTGCCAGGCAGCTCTAGACCCACACAAGTGTGGCTGGTGAAGGCAGGGAAGAAAGAAACCCCTCATTCCTTATGATTTACACAATATTTGGATTTAAGATGTTTCTCAGTTTCTTTGACAAAATGATAAAAAGCACCCCCTGTTAATGAGCCTTGGACCTCTGCAGAGCCCCTGGCTTTCTGCCAGGTGTGCAACTTTACTATGAATATACTGATTTTTTAAAGGAGTACACGATTTGTACTTGCCAAGCTTGTCGTATGGAATGTCCGTGTTCTCTGTGAAGCCAGAATTCAAAACAAACAGAGGTCCAAGTTTTACAATTTATTCTCACAAGAACTGAGCCAAGTCATGCTCATTTCTGTCTTTATGAAGCACACTATACTGCATAATTAACAGCTTCAAATCTAGCCAATTTGCAGAGTCGCTGAAGCCACTCTGCAGTGTACAGGAGGCTGTTAATAATCAACATTGTGGCTTTGTGGCAATGTACCTTATAGATTAACAAAAAGAGAGAAAAATTAATTAATAATGCTTTATATGAAGTGCTCCTGCCTGCTTATACTACATTCAGATGAGACAATTACAGACTATTTATTGCAAAAACAGGATGAGAAAACTCTGAAAGAGTCAAGCCTTTTTTATTAGTTAACTAAAACTAACCTGATGTAACACTGAATTATTTGTATTTCTTTGGGTGAATTCTGCATTCCATTACCCTGATGGAACAAGCTGATGGGGTTGCTCCACAATAACTGCTGGGAGGGATTCAGCTGTGTGTAACAGTGGATGCACTGGATTCAGTGATAGCATTTTTTAATTAGGGCCATTAATTACATCCACAGCCTCTGGAAGATGGGAGTACCAGCCTCCAACTCACTTGTCCACTTGAAGATTGCCTCATTTTCCTTGCACACTATTTCCCCCATGTTAGAATTGCAAAGTAATATATTTGGAAATACAATACATTAAGACCTAAAAAGATAAAGATTTTTCTGCAACACTGTCCTGTTAACGGTCAGGAATTCCTGGTATCAGTTTTTGGAAGAATTTTAAGGTGCCATTGTTAACACTTGCTGAATTACTCTCCAAAGTACACAAGCTATATAATACCACTGAGTCAGTGTGGACACCTTATAATTTCTAACCTCTGAATCTCCATGATTTTACCTATATATCTTTAAGACAGTTATGACTTGTTATTTTTTAATACTTTTTCCCTGTTATGTTACAGCTCTGTCTCAGCAGAACATTCTACATGTATTTTATTTTCTTGTTACCACTTCTCCACAGCTTTTGTTGAACTGATCTCAGCTCATGATAATGCTTATTGATTTTTCTCAAGTTATGAATTTAAAAAAATCTACAACTTCAGTTAAAAAAAGCCAACCTCTGCTTCTTTCTGATTTTCTGATAGATGTCTGAAGAGCTGGGTTATGAAGAACTCCACCCCAATAATATTCTTACTGCCCGACCCATAAATCTTCCTCAGAATATGGGATAGTATGCTTTAGCAAAGTGGCAGTACACAGGGTGAAGCACCTCAGGACTGCTGAGATACTGTACCATTTAAAAGGAGTGGAAAGCAAGGCAAACTAATGATTTTGACTCAGTTCAGACTGGGAGGTACTATGCAAGGAAACATAAGAGTGACCCATGAAGCTCATTTCCAAACAGGCTGTAACCCTGTAGCACATCAGAGTATTTCCTAAGCAGGGGCAGACAGAGACAGCATAATACATTGCAGAAATACACTTCTATTACTAGGAAAAAAAATCAAGTGATGATCTGGAAAGATGCCACCTCAAAGCCTATGTCTTCCCAAGCAGATATATTTAGGATACTCAGACAAAGCAAAAAATCAGGTCATAACAAAGCTTTATAGAGATCAGACAGCTCAGTAGATACACTTATCAAGAAACCACGACCAAAAATCTGCTGATTCCAAACTGTGCCTTTGCTGTCTTGTGAAAGAGTCCTAAACAAATGTTATGCCTGAACATACTGGATACCATGTCAGGAGAAAGATCTTTCCTTCCTGCTTTTTTACATAGACTGAGCAATACTGAAAATATTCACAATGGCTAATTGCTGCTTAGTGGCATGTGTCACATTCCTAAGCAAGCTCTAAGCACTTCTAACCAGAGAGGCCATACAAAGGCAAATTACCATCCCAACTAAAGGCTAAATCTTAGGCACAGAACAATCTGAATCTAGTCCAGCCCAAGGCTCCAAATCTGCACCAATGAACTGCCTCATCCTGTCAGCAGGAATAAGGCAGACATCCATTTTTATTCTTTGTAGAAAAACCTTAAAATGCAAAATTATTTGGTTCAATTAGAACAGCAACAACAACAAAAAAAACACCAACCCAAAAACCCTGCAACTCAAACCCCAAGTCCAATAAAACTTTCAGTGTAGTGTTCTCTAAATGGAGAAATCCAATTCACAGACAACAAGAACAACCCCTGTAGCACTACTGCAGAAAGGTATCTATGTATTGTCATAGATCATATAGAGCACAGAAATCTGTAACACAAAGACACTTTTAAAAGGCTAAACTCCATTCTCCATTTGTCGAATGAAAGCTGAAAAAACCCCAATTATTCTGGATTACGTGCCACTGATGAGAAAAGTGAAAAATAACAGCTAGTTCAGGGCATCATATTTTTCTGCTCTTCTCCAAGCTAGAATGACAGAAAGTGTGAAAAATAATTAGGAGGGAAGAATGAACACAGGACATGCTGATGAACCTCAAGTATGGGAAAAAGTGTTTTAAGTGGGACATCAAGGTTTCCATATTGATAATACAAATAATAGATTTCATTTGTAGCCAAATGGGGCATGGAGGGTGGAATTTGTTTTTAAAAGGCAGAGAAGTACTGTAATGATCTTAGATTAGAATGAATTTGCCTTAACTGTAGATTTTGCTTGAGAATGCTCTAAGCAGACTTGACGATACTCCATGGTATGTGTGTCTTCCTGTGGGTGAGGCAGATATAACCCTGAACACTATTTCAGGATAACATTTCCTCCCAACTGCTCCTGGGTCCTGCTGTCATCGCTCTCTCTTAAAAAATGTGTCAAAGTCACATCTTGAAATAGTTTTAGCTTTTCTTAGGATGATGTCCTTGCTGAGTAAAGATTACAGTGTCTGCAGGTACATGTCTAAAGGAATCAAAACTCCCTCATTTAACAATGTCTCCTTTCTTCAAGAAGGTGTTGAAAGACAGACAAACATTAATACAAATGCCAACAATATACAGAATAACAATACGACCGAGATGTTTGCTCTGTCCATGTGCCATTATTGCCAAGCACAGTGATTGAATCATGAGTTCAGAGACACAGAACAGCAAACTAAAAATTAAACCAAATAACAGGCAAAACAAGAGTACACTGATAAACATATTCTGAAGAGCTAGCAATCTCTTTGGATTGAGGGACTGTATCCACATTCATTCAGGTAGCTTAGGCATACTTTCCTTTCTCATACATTCTTTATGAAAGTTCAACTCTCCCATTGCAACATCCACAAACACTGATTTCTAAAACAATCTATTAATTCCATGGCACCCTGACAGGCAATAAAGTGTCCTCAGTCACAGTCTTATTGAAAACTTTTATAACACAGGCTACAGAACTATGCTTGAGAACTAAGCATTAAATAATGTCCAATTCTATTATTCCACATCTAGAAAATGCCACAGCAAGGCTACCAGCAATGCCTTATTGAAAACACAAGTGAAGATTCCTACAATCTCTTAATGTGCTCCTTACTGAATCTCATCTTGGTTATTATCTTCAGTGTAACCCTATCCTGTGGATATCTAAGAGATTGCCTAACATTCCCTAGTGCTGACCAGAGCCATTAAAGATTATTAATGAAATGAATACTAGAAGGGATTAAGATGTACTGTGGTAAGTGGAAAAGATAAGATACACAGAACACCTTTTCATCTAAGAGACTTGTTAAGGTAAAAGAAACATAAAGACACAACTTCATCCTTCTGGGTTACAGATAATTAGCCAGCCTAAGAAGAAAAAATACTGAGATTTTGGCTAACTGTTGCTTGCTCCAATGTATGCAAATCTAATCACAATCTCATTTTTAGTTTGTTTTACAATAATAAACATCCCAACAGAAAAAATTAATGTCCTAATCATGATTAAGATGCTCACACTGGCTTTTCTTTCCGCCACATGAAATTTAGACTTTGTATTTTGCAAACTTTGCTTTATATGCTATCCTGCCAAGAGTCATGCTGTCATGACCATTTCAATTACTTTTTCTTTTCCTTTAAAGCTTTCAATGCCAAGGAGAAAAATACTAACAAAATCAACAATCAAAACTCCACTCTTTATGGTAATTATTTGATCATCTATTCCCAGACCTAACTTGAAACAAAAAATTCTTAACCCAGTATTAAAGCTTTATTCATAGAAATAAGAAAAATAGTACAACCTAAAGCATGAGTTATCTGAAAGCAGAATTTCAGTCTCCTAGATAATATGTATTCTTAACATTCACTTGAATCTATTAATACTCTCTTCAGAAAGTATCATCAGTCAAGCAAAATGTGTTTATAAGGAAGAGTAACAAAGCTTTTTCATGGTAATCTTCATTTTCAAATCCTACTTGGTACTTCTGTGCAAAAACTTTATTGGATGCAAACAGCAGTCTAATATAACTCCCCAGAAAGATCCAGAATATATTTTAAACACTCAAAACCCCATCATTCTGAATAGTAATGGATATTCTATTCTTTACTTACTCTATCTGGCTGAGTTCTACAATAAATTCTACACACAGAATACTATTCCAGTTTAAAACTTGGGGTACTGCATATAATTTATTGTGCTGTACCTCCCCTCATAATCCAAAAGCAAAAGGCTTTCCAAACTTTAGACTCCTGAATTCATTCAGACAGCTCATACATGCATCTTTCCATGCAGAGGCCATAAAGGGAACACTCATGGTCCAGTCTTCCTCTCCTTCTACAGTGTCTCTGGCTAATCTCATCTGCAAATATAAAATCAACAATCATTTCTGTGAGTCATCAGTTACATCCAGACTTGACTCCTCGCCAAGAGCATGTCTTAACTTTCCAGTACCTCATATCTAATCTATGTTTGAATTGTTTTAAATATTTCTTTCAATGTTTTTAATTTGAAAAAGCTTCCTCTTTTTGTCACTGTAAAAAACACTGATTCTGTTGGTCAGTAAGAACTGGAATTGTCTTGAAGTGAGTCTCTCAGACACAATCCACATCCAGATCATAGACAAAATGTTTTTCATGCTTCTACACAGCTTCCACTTTGATCCAGGCTATTTTCACAAATACTCCCTCATCCTGGTATCACCTACCCATTAGGATTGTCGTAGTTACAACTCTGGTCATCTTTTATCTTCTCCTTTGATGGTTCTCATGCACACACACTTAAATACCAGGACATCTAAATGTAAAACTCAGTGCACAGCTTGGCAATTGCAAGGCCATACCATTTATTTCCATACAATAACCACTCCCTTCAACTCAATTTTTCTCTACTGTTATGAACATAAAATCTGCATAATAGCTGTATCATAATTTTTTATATTATTTATTTTTTTAATTAGCCAATCAGGTCTGGTTGTTCTGCAGGTATCCATCTTCTGTCTTAATTCTTAAATTTTAGTTATAATAACCCTTGGATTAAATAAATGGTCCACTCTGTCTTTCTACATTGCTTAACACAAGGGAATCATAATACTCAGCTTGCACAAATCCCTGATCTATTACAGAGTTTTGTTCTTATGTCGCTCAAGAGTAAAACTAATAGCTGAATTTGGCTCTAAGTTTCCCCTCACTGATCTTCCCAGTAATTTTAAACTTAAGTATCTTGTGTATCTATCAATAGATTAAAACCTCAAAAGAAAAGACTGTCTCATTTAATGAGCAGATTTTTTTTTTTTCCATTTCTTAAGTAAATACTAGAAATGGATCTGACTTGCAACTACAATTGTTTAAAATCCTATCTGCCTTTTAGTGGGGAGGCTTCTGTTTATACCAGGTTGGTGTTAGTGTTGAATGAAGATTTTTCCATAGGAGGAATAAACTAGTTTCTTTTCAGGGCTTGTCTCCTAAGGCAACCGAAAGCCAATCTGTTCTTGACATCAGTTGACAAATAGTATTGCTTTCACAGAATGTAGTATTTTTCAGACACACATGCTTTCATGGTTTTGGCAGGGTAATGCTATTGTTATTTATACTCTAAAAGATGTTCTGCAGATGGTTAAAGCCACGTCAAGTTTGCATAAGCTGATGGACTGCTACGCCTTTTCTGCCAAAGGCTGCACCTCTCTAGCTTTATTTCTGTCACGACAACCAGAATAATAGCCTTTTCTGTAGCTGTGACTATTAACCATCTTCATCAGGCCCACACAGACCAGAGTACCAGTTATCTCTATTTTCTTAGGCTACAGTAAGTAGTTTATTAAGGTTATAGAAATGCATATTTTATACCAGGAAACTGGTGTTTCAATAAAGCTCTCACAAACCCTGGTACAGTTTAAAGACATGGTATGTTCAGTCTCCTAATGGGTATTTATCTGAGGTGGAGACTTGATCTGTGTTCAAAATATATCCACCTTGCTCAGTCAGACTTCACTAAGGTCAGTTCAAAATATAATTAGAAAAGTAGGAAATTTCTGCCTTTTACACAAAACTTAGTAAATAGAGATTGGATTCAGGAAGTTTTCTCCCCTTTTGAGAGGATCAAAATAAACAGCTCCCACTTTCCTGGCAACTGTTCATATAATCAACCCATATAGGTTCTAAGGGTACCATGCATAGAAACAATTACATTTTTCTTCTAGCTGAACAGCTGTGCAGTGAAGGGTGAAAAATCAATGGGTCTAGAATAAATAGGCAGGACAATATTCTGCAGCCTACTGAATGGGAGGAATTATCTTTAGAAAAGTCATCCTGGGAAATCTGAACAGTATCTACTCGCCAGCTACCAGCAACAGGAGTTTAACTTACTGCTAGCCTTCAATAAGTACATAAAACTTAAAAGGGTACCAGGATAAAGCCTTTTTCTTTAGCTGTGTACAATATATGCTGGCCTCACCATACCAGGAAGATGAGTGATATGCTCCCTGTAGACAACTAAGACAACTCAATCTTCACCCACTTTTCACCTACTGTCACAGAAACTCTCAGCAGGTGTTGCAAATTAGCTGCTCTTCTAATCCAGCTTCTTTGGCTTCTGACACTAAAATTTAACAATACACAAAGATGATGAATGTGCATACTGTAAAAAGCGGCATCATAAAGCTGCTGAGTGGGTTAGCTACATTAGCAAATCCTTCTGTACAATTTACCATTCTTAAACTTTTGTGCAGATCCTTTATAACGGCCTTAACACCCTTGACTCTCATGCCATGTTATGCCAGGTCTTCTTCAAAGTATTTTTTATGTCCATATGAGCACAGAGTGTGACACAAAAGAGATGATTTATGGAGAAAATGGCACAGAGTACTAGATGTTAACACTGTATTTTGTTGGAGTTATTCCAAACCTACACTGAAGTAGGTCCAGTCTGGTTTCATGAATTCAAGAGCCATTACAAATTGCAGCACCTTAGGCTTGTTCCCAAAGTACATCTTTCAGTGTAGCTTCGTCCAAAATGAATCATACTGTTCTTCTCCAACCCCAAATGTCATCTGTATAGGTCTGCAGCACCTTTTAGCCACTTAAATATGCCTGTTCTTCTGAGTTACATTGGTGGCTGAAGAATAGCCACATACCATCTGGAGAAAATAGAAGGTGGTGGGATATAAGCAAAGTAAACAGAGGCACTTTTTTTGGTCTAAACAGTTCCCTGAATTGTTTATTTTACTAGAAATCACACAAACAGTTGCAATAGCAGTGCACAGGGACACTGGGGATAGGAAGATGCAACTGGAAAGGAGGAAATTGGGAGGAAGACTATTTTTATCACTGACAATATTATGTTAATAAACATCAACTGCAGCTTAGTGGAGAAAAAAAAAGTGCTTTGGAACTTAAATATACTTTAAGATGTATATTGCTGACTTTTCAGTAGTAACATCCACATCTGTCTTTGCAGGTTGTAGAAAGATTCCCCTGCTCATACACACACACTGAGTTCTATTTTTAGTGTATTAATGAAAACAGTTCTGTCATTGCCTCTTCTACAGTGACCCATGTCTGCAACCATTTTGTTGTTTCTGCTTTCATCAAATTGTTCATGAATTCTAATCCTTTTCCTCATTGAAAACAACTCTCGCTCAAAATTGCAAAAGCTCACATACAGAGCCCATTGACTTAGACTTGCTTAAGAAAAAGAGAATAGACTTAGATTACATAAAAGAAAGAAATCTTTTGCTGTCAGGGTAGTGAGGGACTGGAACAGGTTGCCCAGAGAAGTTGCCCAATCCCTGGAAGTGTTCAAGGCCAGTTTGAATGGGGCTTTAAGCAACCTGGTATAATAGAAGATGTCCCTGCCCATGGCAGGAGGATTGGAACTAAATGAGCTTTAAGGATCCTTCCAAATCAAACCATTCTGTGATTTCATCTACAAATTTAGGTCCATGCCTATTTTATAAATATTAAATAGAAGAATTTTTAAAGGGGTCTCAAAGTAGGAGGCTAAACTACAGGAACTACAAGGCTCCATAAGCATGTATGCAATTTATGTTAGATGTTATTTTCAAATATTGAAGCATCAATACTGTTTATTAGATTATCTTATTGCTTCTTCTCATTAGATACCTGTCAGTACAGTCTTTTTCATAAAGAATAATCCTCTGCAACAGTTCTCATTTGCTAAATGTGCACCATGTGTTACAGGTAAAAATTTTTATATTAATTTTAAATTAATTACCATTTATTAGCTACCAGTCAGAAAGCTTACAGCCTTGTTTCCAAACTAGCAAGTGCTTTCTCTAGGCATTATAGCTGTAATAACATCCTGTCATCCATCTCTGGATATGTCTTCACAGAAATCTCCAAAGTGGCACAGAAGGCACCTTTACTGGAAGCAGTACATCCAAATAACTCGGCACTCTGCTCACACTATTAAACCTCATATCTCAACAGAATGCCCCCTAAGGAAGCTGCAATGCTTCTGATACCCCAGAGAGTTCATCAGAACAGGCATGGCTGTTTCTGCAGAGCACCGTGGGAGCTTTCTTGCCCAGAGAATCTCATGTGGGTCTACCATGCAAAAAGCTTCCTACATTGTGGGAGCAACTGGAATTTGGAGAGCTTTGTGGACCAAAGTAAATTAGAGGATCACAGAATATTCTGAGTTGGAAACGACCCACAGGGATCATCAGAGTTCTGACCTCTGTCAGGCTCAAGATGATTTTGAACAATTGTACTCAATATGTGCAAATGGCCATTTTCAGAGCTTAAGATAAAGATACCTTCCTAATGCCAAAAGCCCTCCACACCTGTCAAATATTACATTTCTAATCCAAAGCAGAAAGAGGTTGAGAGTTCACACCCACATGTATGTATTGCAAAAATCAGTTTTCTGCTAATCTTGTTCTCAGCGAGACTTGGAGTGTTTATATGGAACTCAAACCTCAAAGAAAAACGTTTTGAAGTACACAACACCAAATTATAAAGGATAAAACAAGAGGATGAACTGTGACAAACTCAATACAGTCATTATAAGATGAAATGACATGGCAAAACGATAAATGAAATTCAGTGTAAATATAGATCAAATGATAGAAAATCCTTGTATCCCCTATGTAGCCATAACACCTGTGAATACAAACACAGCTTCCTAAATGCAGTGACTGTTAATGACCAGTTCAAAAAGATCAAGAATAAGATCTTGAGGCCACACTCAAAGCTAAAGAGAAGATAGAAAAGTCCCTGTGGGGAGACAAGAAGGCACAGAGAACAAACCAAAGAATTTCACCGTGATATTACACAGACTGAAGTTCTGTCTTCTCCATCTTTAAACACTGGAACAGAACTCAGCAATATCCCGAAGCAACTAGTAAGGATGATCCAGTACAGAACATTTTTCATAGCGGGGGACACTAAGTAAACTGATATTCTTCTATTTGAAAGAGACAGCTCAGGAATGTGTAATAGAAGCTTATTGATTCTTGATTCATACTGAAAAGGAGAACAGGAACCTTCTGAAAGAAGTAGGGGACACCAAATCAAATTAAGAGGAAGCAGGTTTCAACTAAACAAAAGGAAGTATTTCTTCAAACACAAAGATAAATGGTGTAATTCCTCACCACAGGATATTGCAGATGCTCAAAGTTTACATGAATGCAGGAAAAAACTGTACTTTCTAGTGGGAGAAAAGTCCATTGAAGATCTACTAAATTCACTGAAAACACATCTGCCTGAGATGCAGTCTCAAATAATTGAAGGCTGGAAGAGTACTATACTTGCTTACTTTGTCCTTACACTTGTTCCCAGGGCACCACTTCAGGTTATCATTAGAAGCAGGATGCTGAGCCTGATGAACCTTTAATCTGACCAAATGGGTATGTGTAAGTAAATTAAACAGTGATAGATCTTGGGACCTGGGACTTGATCATCTATATAATTTAATTGATAGACCCTAGCTGTGAAGGATTTTGCAGACATTTCAACAAGTCCAATTAGCATTTCCTAATATAATTCCCAGGCACAGTTCAAAAGTTAGCATAGGCTAGGGACTATTCCCAACAGACACTTTTGATTAAGCCTGCTTCAAAAGGGCAAGAGCATTAAACATCAGGAAGACTGTAACATGATGGGGGGTGTGTCAGAGACAACACACACTCCGAGCTTCTTGTGACAAACAGCCTTGAGTTTATTCACACAGCTCCTTTTGTAGGAGCTCCAATTACACGTGTGATTCGTTGAGGTCTTAGCCCCATCCATCTCTCTGGCCAATGACACATCTGCATTTAGGGCTGAATGACATTGGCTGAGGGTCCCTGTGTAGATTTGAATCCAACCTATCCTTGCGCACCCAGGGACTCCACTGCTACAGAAGATGGCCAGATCAGCCAAATACCACAGAACCACCTGATAAGCCCTGGTAATGTTTAGCTTACTAGGATGCCAGTGTGACTGCATTTATTTCAGGGAGAGAAATAAAAGAAGGTGCAAAGAGGTGATGAAATTGTCACAAGATGAGAAAGAGCAAACTTGTATATTTCTCTATATAGCATTAGGAGACAAGTATGAAAAATCTCTGTTCACATTTATATCCAGCTGGTAAAGCACTCAGTCTCACCTGCATGAAACAGGATTTCAAGGATTTCAAATATTCTTCTCCCTACCCCAGTAAAATATCTGCATTGATGGTTAGCACAGGTAAGAGACAAATTTTAAGCACAGGGCCACCAACTCCACTCACATCCAAACAAACTAGGGAGCAGGACCCTAAGTCTATAATGCAAATTGCACATTCCTCCGTCACTCCAAAAACATTAAGGTAGTGTCCATGTTTACACCAAGATTTGCAGTTTATGGAATTTACTCTTCTAATCCTTTGCTCAGACTGAAGCATTTCTAGCAGAATCTACAGCTCATAAATAGAAGCCCTCTATCAATACGCAGTGATACTAACACTTAATTGTAGTTTTTTTAGTATTTTTAATTATAGACCTTTGTCTTCTACCTATATGAAACAGCTTTTATTTTTTCAAGTAAATTGGAAGCTTCCCCAGTACTTGTGCTGTCTGGTTTCACCACTGAAATTTATGATACAGCCATTAAAATATTAAAAACACTAAATAATGACTATCTTCAAACCAGCATGTTAGACCCAGGAAAGGCGACTGTTCATTTCCTTATGTTTGTTTAAGAAAAGCATATTGAAGACTGAAATGAAAGACTACACCTGGGGACACCCTGGAAGTTTATAGCCTTGTGTGTTCTGGATGGATAGAAGGTAGACAGAGGAGTATTTTATTAGGTGTGATAGGATGAAGTAGAAAACGTTGAACCTCCAGGAAATCTTCTTGACACTAAGATCTATTAGGAATTGTCTTCTAAAGGAAATAGATGAAGCCCTATTTCCTGGGATAATGCAAATTGTACTTCAGAAAATAGTAAATATATACAAAGAACATCCTGCGTTTAGAAGAAAATTAGGCAGATGAAATTTTTTTCTACATTTAGGCTGGACAAGCCCCAGACTCCTCCTCTCTTCTCATATGTATACACAGGCGAAAGCACAATTAACACATGCAATATGTAATGTAAAAAGGATGAAACCCTGGAAATAATAAATAACTATCATTATGGTTTTATTGTCAAAGTTTCCCTTATTCAAATACGTGTAACTTTTTAATTAATATCATTTTACTGAGAAATATTAATCACAGAATTATAGTAAATAATAACTTTACCAGAGATCAAGTGTTTACAAGTGCGTATCACAGCACATAAACTGCTACATAGCTCAGGTCCAATGACATCCAGTTTTAAAATCCTCTGCTTCAAGTGTGAAAAGAAAGGGAATATGCTTTATGAAGGAAAGCAGCCAGTCCAGCAAAACTGCAATTGAAGAGTCCCTCTCCCGAGCACAGCAATCCCCCTACTGTCACAACTTCTGAGTCTTCTGGGATACCAACTAGTCCTGTGATTTCTTTATATAACAGTACACCTCGCCTCTCTGACTTAAAACACAAACAGGGATTTTATACTAGCATTTTGAAATAGCTAAGCAAGGCAAGGAATTTAGGATTCCCAGCTCTGCAAAATGACTATAATCTATTAGTGACAAACAGGTCATGTTTGCTCAGCTATAATTAACATTTAAATGTGTTGGATTTTCTATCACCACTATTTCAAATAAAATTTAGATTTGTTCCACATATACTGATAGATGTTAATGAAATTTATATGGCATTCACATTCCACGTGTCCCAGAAAATTGAATTTTCAGTGTTCTAGCTCATTTACAGAAAGAATCATACCTGTAAATTGTACAAATGAAAATCATATTCTAACCAAAAATGTAAGGACGACAGAAAAAGTAGGGGACCTGGTTAAAGAGTACCAACTGGAGTGACCAAAGGAAGCAAGAACCAGGAGGAAAGAGAATTAATTACAGATTTAACAGAGGAAAAAGGTATCTCAGAGGTTATTTGTCTAATTTGGGTATTTAGGGTGGACATTAGAAAAGTTCTTCACAGTGACTGGGCACTGGAATTGGCTGTCTAGAGAGGGGGTGGAGTCACTGTCCCCAGAAGTGTTTAAAAAAATACTGGATGCGGGACTTACTGCCATGGTCTAGTTAATAAGGTAGTGTTAGGTCATAGGTTGGACTCGATGGTCTCAAAGGACTTTTCTAACCTAGCTAACAGGCACTGGGACTCTTCCAACCCCCAGATGATGCACCTACTTCTAGTATCAAAGTAAGTAATAATAAATAAGATGTCAACCCCTGCAAGTTTCAAGATAGGTCTGAGATCTTGAAACCTACAGAGGTTGAAATCCAGACCTAAACCTGTTAATCAGGCCAGATTGCTCAGGGCTTGCCTTGAAAACCTCAAGGAAAAGTTGCTGCTGGAAAACCACTTTGGGCAACTTGTACCGGAGCTTTACAGTCCTATCACAGAAAACTATTAACTGGACATTAAAAACAAACAAGTATGTATGTTCAAAAAGAAACCATCTTCCTGTTCTCTGTGCTTATCAAATTAGAAATAAGTGTAAGGGATACCTTGCATAATTTTGATGCTATTAACAGAAAAAGGCAAAGTCATTTAAGATAATCTCATCTCCTGTGCTTTCATTAAGCAATTCTTTAGTTTATTCCCTTTTGTGTTACCAGGATAAAAACTGCAGACCACTGGAAGAGGAAATTACTTTCATAATAAACAACAGTGTTAAAATTAAAAACCCTTTCCTAATGGCTACACAGCATCTTCCTTGCTGCATTTCCAGCCCTCTGCTCTGCATGCACTACAGACACACAAACAGACCTTTTCTTTCCTCCTTGCAGCAATGTTATGTATTGGAAGACTGTTCACATATTTTCAGCTGACTCTACACTAAGAGTCAATCATACAGTCCTTCCTCAAAGGTTCTGCATTCCTCAGCACCAGTCATTTTCAGTGCTTGCCCTTCAAAATCTGTAAAACTGAAGCCATATAAACACCAAATAGCACTTTTTAATAGGACTTTTTAATTTAATTGCAGAAAATACTTCACTTTGGAACATCTCAGTCTTTCAGTTGCAATTTCATTTTTCTTTTCAGGCTACATCTCTGATTTACCAAGAACATCCTGTATTTCAAAGCTTTCTTCTAGTTATTATCAGTACCTTCTGACTTCCTATCATCATATGTATTAGTCATATTTCATACAGAAATGTAATAGTCATATTTTCTATTCCATACTGTAAAATCAAAATTCTAAGCAGTATTAGAAGGGGAACAGATCCCCAAGATATAGTCTGCCTACTTGGCAGCAAACCAATTAAAACTGCTCTCAGCATATACTTTTTCAGTCACGCTATAAAAGGGTAAACCAATGTTTTTGTTGCAGTTATAAAACTATCATATAAGAGTGTCATTATCTATGTAACACAAAGAAAACAGAATACAAAGGAGAATTAAAATAAAGTCACAGTGAGAGTATATTTCCGTTGGAGGGAAAACTTGCAACATAACACATGCACAGTCTGTACTTCCCGTACCATTATTGGCTTTTGTTAGAGAGAATCAAGTTCAGCCATGACCAAAGGCAGAACAAGATTTTTGGATTCCTCAAGAAGAACCAAGTGTGGCAGAGAAACCCTTAAACAGCACAAAGGAATCTCCCTCAATAATTTATATTATAGATGCTTCCCATAACTGTAATGTACAAATGATCACGCACTGTCACCTCAGTTGTTCTACCCCTCTGACGTCCCCAAGGCTTGCTCTGCCAAAGCAGAACCTAATACAAAAACCAACTATTTTCATTTGATGAAGCGAGATATAAGGCTGAGTTGGTTTCAAATATTCAATCCTACAAAATGATGGGGTTACTAAACCAAAAGTTCATTTCCATGGTTCATTTCCGTGTACTTCCGCGGGGAGTCTGGAATGGCAAATACCCCACACTGAGGTAGCTGTGTCCCACCCTAGGTGATATGCAAAATAGAGTGTGCAAAAATTTTGTTCCTTAATATGCAATATTAGGCAGAATTCTTCATAATAGGAAAATTTTCCATTTCAGGCTTTGTAATCATGTTTGTTACACACAGAGTAGTATAACTATTTTATTTTGTGCTGCTGTGTTAAAATTCAAGTGTGTTGATAATTTTTTTATACTGGAGTTTAGTAGCTGAAACTCTACATTTTTATTCTTAAACAATTGTTTGAATTAAAGATGAACTGAATAACTGCTAAAGACCTACTTCCCATAGCCTTAAAACACATGCTTCCCAACACAATGTGTTGCTTCTGATGAGACTAGCCCAAATTATTTTTGAGTGATCACTGGTAAATAAAGATCCTTCCACTCTTGTATTTCCTTTAATTTGAAGGGCAGTTGAATGCAGCATTAATAATAAATAGTAGTAAACATAATAATAAACACTGGAAGTATTTTTAAATGGGACCTTTTAATTATCATCTGAATTTATGAGACAAAAAGAATAAAAATGGTCTAAGCATGCTGGTTTAGCTTCCACATAAGAAAAATATGATTACCAGTGGTTGGGTCATTTTATCGCTCCTTTAAAATAAGGGAAATCAAGCAAAGAGAGTGGCAGCAACAGCTGGAACCATGTGCCTGTGCTCAAATGCAATTTATTCATAAAACTCGAGGAGAGCACAGCACAGCTGCAGAGCAATTATGGGGAGGAAAAAAAAAAAAAACAGAAAAAAATCCACAAACCCTTCAGAACTGATGAATAATGATACTACCAAGGAAATAAGATCTGTCATTGGAGTTAGAAACACTCAAGCTTAACAAGTGGGTTTTTTTAGAGGCTGAGTCCTCACATTATAAATGTTAGTTTCTATGGATGCTGGTTTTTACTTCTGATACTTCTTCCTTGTTGGCTACTGGGATACTTCCTCCTAAAAAATCTGCCACATTTCAAATCTGCTTCAATTCTGTTAATCCACAGCATGCTTTCTTTAAAATATGAACACTGGAAAGCTGTCTGACACTTCTGAAGAGGTATGCTGGGTGAGTGAATACATCCATGTCCAAAGCAGCCTAACTCACAAATATATTACACTTTTTTAAATTCAGAAGCTGCCATCTACTCTCTATTTTCATCAGTCTGAATATTGCCAGAATAGCAGCTTCTGTCATTCTTCATCTTTATGATGTATGAATTCAGTAGAAATGCTTTTCTGCACCCTTTTTTGAAAGTGGGCTGAAGCACAGAGAAACTACCTATTTCAAGAAACGACTCTTATTTCAGGTTGCTTAATCCAAACCAGCCAAAACTAGTGAGAAACTAGTAAACAGGCATGAACGTGGTTAAGAACTGAAGTTACAGCCATGAAGTATCACCACTGTTACTTTAATTCCTATTAGACAAGCTAGTATCTGGCTCTTCCTTCCACTTGTCCCTCAACACACGTTTACTTCCCTTTGATTGATGACCTGGGAAGACTTATCTGTCAGAAGTAGTACAAAAAGATTGGGTTGCATCATCTAATGCCAGCCAATGCTGGCATTCTATCAGACAAGACAGCCTTCCACAAGGCCAGTTTAGCTCCCATTTTAATACAAGCTATTGCACTGTTTCCTGCCACTGCAGAGGGTCTGTTGGCTCTTCATAAAGTTTTCCTTATAGGAAAAGAAAAATCTAAAAGAAGCCCTGATGGCACTCCATAAATACATAAAGAACTTCTCATTCTTAAGCATTTACATGTTAAGAATTTAAGAATTTTATTAATTAAAGGGTTAAGGTAGACACTCAGAACAAAGCTCTACTTGGTTGGCCCTACATCATATTGTTAAACCAATAAATTAAATGGACAGAATAATTTACCTTTTCACCTTCTTCACCTTTACTACCTGGAAAGCCATGTTCACCCTGGAACAAAAAAGGATAAAATACAAATCTCAAACAAACATTGTTCAAGTAAATGTATTCTTTAAAATAATTTTACTTCACTGAACTTTTATTATGAGACAAAATTGAAGTAATTTGGATGCTGATTGTCTCTAATTCAAAAAGGTGTGAAATGTCTACAAAAAATTATATGGCTTTCCACAGTTTTGTCAGTTAATAGGAATCATTTATTTTTCCATCAATCCTAAGGGATTTTATCAGCTTTAAAAATTCTCAACTACTTATTGACTCTAGACCTGCTTATTACAGTACTTCTATTCTTCTGCAGGACCAATTTTAATACATTTATTCCTATTAATGCCTTCATTTTACTTTTTAAATATGACTAGTCAACTGTGAAAGTCTCCAACCCAGACCAACTGAAAAAATATACAGATACGATTTCTGAAAAGAAAACAAATTCTTTCACTTTGAAAACAATATCAAATAACCCAAATATTAAAAACAAACCAAAACAAAGAAAGAGAAAACACAGAAGGGGTGAGTTTTAAATATTAACTCAAGCGCAGGTTATTTCAGCGGATTGAATTCTTTGTTTGATGGTATTTCAATAAAAAGGCCTATTATAATGCTCTTTCCAGTTCTAATTTCCTAACTTTTAGCTCAGAAAAGAATTGTAGTGTACAATCTTACTATGCTAACATCTTCATCAAATGCAATCTGCAGTCTATCTATATTATACAGAAATAACACGTGCTCTAGGTTTTTATTAATGTATACTTGCATGTTTTGTGAGACATGCAGAAGACAGATGGGCAAAATTATATACAGACAGCACGAAAAAGACTTTTAATTTAAAAAATGCAAACTTTTCTTTCTCCCTCAAATCATCTAGCAAGAGATGGTTTGCATGTCTTTTCCAGTCTCCAGAATTCAGTCTCATGGCCGCAGTACAACACACATGATTTTTATACATCTGTCAATGAAAAGAATGGAAAATATCCAAAGGAAAGCTTATGGTGTTTTTAAAATTCCTTAAAAAAATTAGACAGAGCAATGTCTAAACATTCTTCCACCCTTCAGAGAGTGTAATTTCCTTAAATAGAAGTCTAAGGTTTAAGTGAGGTTAACTAGAACAGCTGGCTATAGCCTGCAAAATTTCTAGCAGCATTTTGTCAAATCTTTCAAGTAATGTATTGTGTACTGATCATGTACTACACATCTGGGAATTAAATTCAAAGCTTTGGAGGTGTGCAGAAATATAAATTATCAAATAGTTCTGGACTTTTCATCACTTCCTACAGTGGCTGCCTTTTACTTTTTTTCTTTTGGCAGGGGTGGCTTATACAATCAACAGCTCAATTTTAGAAGCAAGCCCAATACCAAGCATACAAAAAGATATCTAGTGAAACAAACTTCCACACGTCCTCACCTGAAAATGAGAGGCTAATTCATGAAGTAATTTACAAATGCATATGATTTCTGTTCAGTTCATCTAGTTTCCTTTTTTTGTGAGAAGTCGTGTCAGATACTCTTTTGAAGCCCCTTCCAACCTGGGTTGTTCTATGATTCCCATTCTTCCCCAACTGCTGGACACACAACACAGCTAACACCTACTCTAAAAAATTCATGGAAGTGTTTTCTTCATTTAGCTTTCCCATCTGTGTTTTTACTCAATCCCAAATTCATTATATGAAAATTATTCTGAGATAGAGACAACATTTCTCTAATTTTAGCTTGTATTCATTGCCTCTTATCCTTTCATTGTACACCTCTGATAGGAGTCTGACTCTGGCTTTTCCACACCCAAGCAGTATTTATAGACAGCAAAGAGTCTGCACTCCACCCACGAACCCCCACTTTGCAAATCATCTCACCTGAAGGCTGAACAAGCCCAGCTCCCTCAGCCACTAAATAATAAAGACATTAAATAATATCCAGTATTGCCTCATGGGGTATGACACTTGTTATTAGGTAGCAGTCAGACTGCATTGCATCATTTCACCTTTGACCCCAATCTTCCACCCACTCTGTTGTTCATTTATCCAGTCAGAACCTCACATATTCTAGTGTAATTATGTGTCTGAAGACTATGCCAAAAGTGTGGCTGAAATCAAGGTGTAAAACATCCACTGCTGTCCCCTAATCCACACCGACAGTCATTTTATCAGAGCAGGCAATCAGGTTGATCAGTGTGATTTGTCCTTGGTAAATCCACACTGGCTGTTTGCAGTGACCTTCTAGTCCTTCCTCTGTTCAGACATGCCTTCCAGGATCTGCTACATAATTTTTCCAGGGACAGAGGTGGGGTTGACTGGCCGGCAGTTCAATGGATCCTTCTTGAAGAAGGACATGATGTTTGCTTGTTTCCAGTCATCAGTGACCTTCCCTGGTAATCATAATTTTTTGACAATGACACAGGGCACCCCTGCAGTGACATCAGCCAGCTGCCCCAGCACCCCTGGATGCATAATGTTTGGTATCTTGCAAGCATACAAGTAGCTTAAGTGCCCCTTAATACTTTTTTCTGTGGCCAGTGGTTCATCATCACACTCTCTGCTAACATGTTTAAGTAAACTGGGAGGCCTGAGGGCAAAACTTATTAGGGAAAAAAACAAGGTGAAAAAAAATGGGGTACTCTCCAGCCTTTTCCACATCCCTCACCCCATTAAGCAGCAAGTCAGCGTTTTCTTCAGCATTGTTTTTGCTATGGATGCAGTTAACAGAAGCCCTTCATGCTGCCCTTAAAACTCTCTTACTCGTTTCAATTCCAGATGAGTTTCTGCTTTCCTAAATCCATCACCACGTGCTCTGGCAGTGTTTCTATGTTCCTACTGGGTAGCTCACCCGTGCTTCCACTGTTTACTCTCTTTTCTATCTGAGGTCAGTCAGAAGCATCTTGTTCATCCATACTGGCCTTCTGCCATACTCACTCAACTCCCTGCATAACAACATGGAGTGTTCTTGGGGTTTTAGGAAGCTGTCCTTGAACATTAACCAGCTGGGCTCCTCAGATTTGCAGGACAGTTTCAATCATTCCTTGGCTTCCTCTTTGCCAGACTAAAAATTTTTTTCTCCTTGAGACTCTCCTCAGATGTCTTGTTTTCAAGCCCCCTGAACATAAACTAATTCGTTGCTGGACCCTCTCTGGTTTCTCCACATCTCTTGTGGAAGTGAGGGTGGAGGACTCCCCCAAACGTGACACAGCATACCAGGTGCAGCACCACCAAGCAAAGA
Source organism: Promerops cafer (assembly GCA_013398275.1). Taxonomy (NCBI): domain Eukaryota; kingdom Metazoa; phylum Chordata; class Aves; order Passeriformes; family Nectariniidae; genus Promerops; species Promerops cafer. The sequence goes on along the minus strand of VZSE01013056.1, from coordinate 534,401 downwards.
AGTGAAAATATCTCCCCCTGATCTGCTAGGTGCAGTTTGAATTATGTAGTCCAATATGTGGTTTATTTTATTCCAGTAGGAGAACACTGTTGGCTCATAATTCAGTCTCATGTCTACATCCCCATCATTTTCAGCAATGCTGCTGTTCAACAAGTCAGTTCTTGCCTGTACCAATGTTAGTGATCAACAATGCCTTATGTTTCAGAAATAGCCCAGATTGTTTTGCACATATTTGAATTTTTAAAAAATTTCCATATTAGAGAAAATAAGAAATATAGTCAACAAAATGTAGGTAAAGAAGTTTAGGAAATTTCCACTTGACAGTCTAAAAAATATAACAGTGTTAGCCACTGCTAACTTACTTCAAAGAATTCAAATCACGCAGAAATAAAAAAGTGAAATTTAATAAGTACCACATGTATGACTGACCTAAATTCTCCTTTGCGTGGCAAAATTCTCATATTAAGTTAGGCAAAACATTTCACACAAGTTTTTCATGGACAATCATTGATTGCTTGTCCTGATACTGCAGGATTGCTGATCTGATTTTCAGTGTTTTAAATATGCCTGCAGTACAAGTCACTGGGGTCCTGGCTTTGAATGTAGAAATTGATAGACTGTGGTAATCTTGTTGCTGGACAAAATGCTGGCTACCTCATCTGCAGAAAATAAGTTCCTTCCTTCCTTCCTTCCCCTTGTGCTATATTACAGGAAGTGTCTGTCCTAAAGAAACACAAATTGCATCAAGGTCATGTTGCAGAACATTTAAAAATTTTAATAACAACAAAATAATGGGAAATTTTTTGTGTGGTCTTTTAATTTGTTGAAGCAGCAGAACTACTTCTCCTACAATTTTCTAAAAGGAATTAGCTGGCAGGCATTAAGATTTAATTCCAAATATTTGCCATTAAAAGCATCTGCAATCAACAAAAAAATCTGACCATGAAAAGAGGCAATTTTAACATTTACTACCAGCAACGTCTATAATAAATATGTCTCTTTTTGCAAGTTCTGTCCTTCCTACAATATTCCACTTCTGGAAAGGAGCAAAAGATTAAAATGGAAGAGTGGAAGAAGTGCTGCTCCTCATCTCATTTTGCTGAGATCTCAAGACTCTCAAATTTCAAATTTTTGAATCTGTAATCTTGAAAAGACGTGTATAGTTTGAAGACTTAGGCAACTGGTCTTAATGCAAAATAATACTGCTGGGCAGGTTTGTACCCCAGGACAACATGTCCTTTCTCTTTTGAAAGAGAAGCCAATAGTAAAGTTCCTCTGTCACATTATATAACTCACAAACTGGATATGTAATTAAAGTACCATTTATGTAGATACTGGACAGCTGGCAAAAAAAGATGTTGAGACTGCAAATGGTTAGAATAAAACTTTTGTTTGTTTGTTTGAGTATTTGTTTGGTTTCTCTTCTACCTTGGAGTCAGTAAGACTGGGTTTGCCAGGAGCACCTACTAAGCCAGCTTCCCCTTGAAGCAATCTGTACACAGCCTTCATTTTACAGACCTAACTCATGACTGAGCTAAATTAAGAGAAAAAGGCATCTGGACATTTATTGCTTCTCACTCCTTTTCTATGGAAGAGCTGAATTCATTTCTAGGGTTATTTATGTCTCCTGCCTTGTATTTGGTTAATATGGTTTTCACTTTCAAAATAATAGGCCATTAACAATCACAAGGTTATCTAATTCTGTAGCAGATACAGCTGTAAGTTGCTTCAGACAAGTGGACAACAAAATTTAGAGAATTCTGATCACATGAAAAACTTTCTCAAGCTTTATTTCAGGCCCTACTCTGAAGAAGACAGTCCAGAAGGCGCTTGCATGCTACCCAAGTACCTAAAACCCCAACAAGTGTACCACTGTCTCCAGTACCTATCAGGCACTTGAGCACACAGGGATCTATCCTTAAACCTTTAGGTCCAACAGGGAGCTGTGTGCACAAGGCTGACTGCTGGTTTCCAGACTCTGCTCAAAGGGCTGTTTCAGATCTTTCCTTCACCTCCAAGTGCCCAACTTACTCAGCAGGAAGAAATGCAAACCTTGATCCTCTGCAACCAGGCAGGCTTGCCCTACTTCCCAAGTGAATGTTCTATACAGGCTGTTAATTTACTGTGTCCTCTAACCCGTGTTTTAAAAAAAGAGCAAAGTAAGTCATCTGTACAGTTGACTGTCACCCCTGGCTCCCAAATTTCTCCTTACACTGCCCATGAAAATTAAGGATCTGATTTGAATTTGCAAATTCCAATTGAGGGAACCAGACGCTTAAAAGTTACGTATAGAAACTGAGCGTAAGTAAAACCAAACACCTTGTTAATCAAAAATGTTTTTAAAAGGTAATTATTCAAGCTGAGTAACACAGTAAACTTCCTCTTCAGTATTTGAATAAGGAGTATTTGAACAAAAGAAAACCATAAATCAAGAATTTTGTGTTGAGAGCTACAGAAAATTCAATTCTGCATTGAATATATAGCTTTACAAGGAAGAGGTATAGTTAAAAGCCTAGTAATATCTCATTTAGAATTAAAATATAAAATATTGCAGTAATTTTCTTTTCCATTCCTTCTTAGCAAAATGTATTGAATAATTACAGACCTATTGAGAACCTGGCTCTGCCACTCAAAGCTAAGAACCACCCTCCATTTACAGATTCATGAAATATGCCACCATGAATACATTAATTTTTGTCATAATTAAACAATAGTTACTGAGCTAAATTCTGGTGGAATTAATCTGTGCTCATATGGCTTGTAATAGGAGCTTAGAAGTCTTATTAAAAGAATCTAAAATGAAATGCTTTCTCCATTCCATTCATGGATCCAATGACCTTGACAGAAGTTGGCCCTAGTAACTTGCACACCAACCAGTTGAGTTTTCTGTCCATGCCAAAATTCAGCAACAAAAGAAAGTTTTGAAAGTTCACTTCTTTGATTCCAAGCCAAGCAGGAGACAAATGCCTCACAGACACAAAAAGAACAAAGACAAAGGAAAAACTCCAGGCTCTCTTAAAAACAGAAAGAGCCAATAAAATAATGATTATTCATCAGAATGATGCAAATAATTAAGCAAATAAATACGAAGCCCTCATGACATAGAACAATTAAAATTAATCTTAAAATAGCTTGCTAAAATGACATTTTTGTAACTCCACTCATGGCACAGTTTCCAACTTCTTCTTTCCAGCTCCTGTCTGTAACAATACATGGTAGCATACTGGGGAAAAAGTCTAATTGATCATTACAAGTAATCGTTAGCCCTTCATTTTCTTTAGATTTACAGGATGGATTGTGAAAAATTCTTCATAGTCTGCTACCAGATAATAAAATTTCATCTTTCCTGCTATATTGGATCTTTGTAAACTAGAAAAACACCCCCAAAACACAATCACAGGTTTTCTGTGAAGACAAGCCATAGGTCTTTTGTCTTGCATTGTTTAAACAGTGCTCTACAAATTATTATTTCTTCAACATAACAATGCAAAAATACATTCTTACATCAATACCATCAGTATTTATTCTTATTAAATCTAAAATAATTGATGTGATTGCTTTTAACTGTTTTGGAAATGTGTAATATATTTATATACATGGTCCTAAATATAATTTTTTGAGTTTTTCAGTTTATAATTGCACGGCAACACCTTATAAAATTAGAGAAGGATTTTGAAGGTAGAGTAAGACGCTCTGTATGTGTGTAAATAAAAATATTCTTAGAATGCATTTACATCAGTTTTTATACCTTGATTTCCACATTTAGCTATTTCCCCTCCTCAAATAAAGGACTTCCACACAAAAAAATTTGAAAAGAATAAAGAGAGGCTATCTTAACGTACAAGTGTACAAACTTTATCAGGAGCATTGTTACCTGTACTGTGAAACAATATGGTAGCAAAAAACGAATTAGGAATCACATTATCTCAACATACAGAAAAAAAAAAAAAGGAAAGAAAAAGGAAAAAAAAAAAAGAAAAAAAAAAAAAGGAAAGAAAAAGGAAAAAAAAAAAAGAAAAAAAAAAAAAGGAAAGAAAAAGGAAAAAAAAAAAAGAAAAAAAAAAAAAGGAAAGAAAAAGGAAAAAAAAAAAAGAAAAAAAAAAAAAGAGAAAAAAAAAAGGAAGAGAAAAGGAACCAAAAAACCCCACAAGTGTTGAAACAAACTTTTATCAATCACTTGGAATGCATTTTGCTATTTGCACTATTTTAGGCACAAACAAGATTTATAATGGCAAACATGCTGGAATTTCATGAGATTCTCTTCAAGGCTGGGAAAGAGAAACAATTACTGTAAAATACTTTAAGCATTTTTCAGACATGGTTCTGTGAAAGTAAAAAAAAAACAAAAACCAAACAAACCAGAAAAGAAAAGCCACCAAGAAGCAGTCAGATGCTTCTCCATTCTCAATATGAAAACCAAACATTTTTATTTTTAAATTTACTGGGGCACTGCCAGCAGCTTGATTTACTAAATAGGCTTGATACTCCAGGGTTACTAGCAAGGAAACTCATCTTAATAGAAGCAAAATCAGCACAGTCAAACACTACTTAGTGTTTTGATAATTTATGGATATGTGCCTTCCATTAGTCTAAGTATGCCAGACCCTTGGAATAATCTAATAGCCTGGTGTTTTAAAATGAGGACAACTATTTTTAGCATTGCAGAAATGGAGCGGAATGTTCAACAATGTACTGTCAGTGGGCTAGAGCAGCATCCTCCCCCGTGGAGCACGTACCCAGCCAGTGCAGAGCCACCAGCAGGGGCAGAGCTTTGCCTTGAACAGATAAAAATCCCACACCAATTACAGTCCATTATATGACACCTTTCTTAGCCTACTGGAATATTTCCTTGTTTATTTAAACGGGCTCATGTTAATGGTTAGGATCACCTGAAAGAATATTAGTTATATAAAAATGTATTCAAAATATATTTATTAAAAGTTGCTCCATGAATTTCCTGTATTAGTCGTGTCAAGAAGTTTCTGCTGAACATTATGACATTTTGGCTTCACTGCATCTACCAAGCCTTCCATTCCCTCTTGGTTACTGCTGAGCCACCAGCACTTCCTGAGTTCTTGCCCAGTGCTATCCCTGTTGTAAACTTGATCCATGTGAGCAAGAATAAGATAGTCCCTTAAAATAACCTGATGAAGAAGGGCTTGTGACAGGTAAATAGTTCATTTCCTTTGCTCTGTCCTGCTTCCACAGCAGCCCCAGTGGAGCAGACACACCATGGTTTGGCCAAGGGGGTCGGGGCAGGTTAGAGGGCTCATGTTAAGTAACTGCTCAAGAGAAAGGCAAATGGCAATAACCATACTGATCTTATTTACATATTATAACATAAACTGACTTTAGAACACACTAATTTTTCCTCATTCCCATCACTTCCTGTTACCCATCTTTGGGGCAAGACCGACTTGCCTATTCATTCAGGCAATTGGATATTAATATACTCCAAATTAAATGCCTCTTGAAAATCTAGGTTTTGGTGCTTTGTATTCAGACAAAAAAATCAGCAGTTGTAGGCAGCTCAGAGCATCAGAGAACATGGCCACAGGGCTCCTTACTCCAGACTGCACTCTCTTTAGTTGGCAGTGTTTCTTTTTTTTGCTATGAGCATGTCTCAAAAAGCATGCAACTCACACAATATCTATATTCAAATACATAAAGTATATTTATATTTGAATACATAAAACGTATTTTCATACATAAAGTACATAAGTCACAAGTTTGTTCCTATATTTTCCTCCCACAAATTATTTCTACCCATCAGATGAAGTCAGAGAAGTTGTTCTGAAAAACCAAAGATGAAAGGATCACTCCATCTATTGCCATGCACAACTACAGTCAGGTATACTGCCTTTTTTTTTGTTTTCCTTTTTTCTTTGGTAATAAACTGACTTTGGGAAGTCTTTGGGACATATGTCAAGGACAGGTTTCTGTGCCATCAAAAAAGTATCAGCAGAAGCACAGCCTCTGCTATCAGTAGGTCTTCTTTCTGCCTTTGGCAATTACAAGTGGTATTCACTTCTACTGCACATCCTTGAAGAGGTGACAACTTAAAAATGCAGTGCAGACACAAATTAAACATGGGCTTGATAACAATCCAGTTCATTTGACCTACAACATCATACACAGAACATAAAAAAAATAGAAATAAAATTCACAAGAACATTCCCATAGAGTAGTGAGAACATGCAAATAGGCTTCTGGCTGAAAAAAAATCTCAAATATTTATAAGTTCTTATAGATGAACAGTTTAAAAAATTAAGTCTAGCCAGTTGAATATTTCCATTTTCTGAAGCAACACAGTTGAAAAAAGGTTGAAGAGATCTTATACAGTGGACAACTGATAGTTTATTGCAACTATGTTTTTTCCCTTACAGCAGATCTGTCAAAAGGAAAATTGCCTGACCTACAGACATTTACTGCTAATCCAACCATAACATAGTCTTAAAGCACATCCAAATCCTATTAAAGTTTCAACAGAACTGGAAAGTAATCTAATCAGCCTTGCTAAAATAATATTTGAAATGCAATAATGCTAAATGCATGTTAAAAAGCATTATTCAATATGAACGTATTGCTGAAGTATTTAAAAAATAATATATTATGACTATTATACTTGACATAATAGTTGGACCCCCAGGTTTATATTAGGAATGTAAACAGCATTGCTCAATCTCTTACCTCTCAGAAGCTATTCTTTGTAAGAGAACTATTATAATTATCATCATCATCATCACTATCCAGTTCCATAATCTGAAGATTCAGGAGGCAGATTTTCAGCTGGTACAAATGTAAGTTTACACTAAAAGAAGTCAGTCCCACAGACCATTAAATACTAACTTCATTGTTTAACCACACAGATATGAAATGCAAAAAAACCAGTAGAAAAAGTAATTATTTAGGGTGAATCAGAAGCATATAGACTGAAATTTCTAATCTAAGAACTAAGTCATATCAGTACTATTCCTGAAATGCCATATTGTTGGTGTGCTTGTAGCTGTAAACCTCTTTTCAACCACTGATAAAAAAAGCAGTTCAAGGTACCGTTTCCAGGTCTGAACTTACACATAGATTTTTAAGGCTTTCCCAAGAAATGTCTCTCCCCACTTCCAAAACAGTGTTTTTGACATTTACTGTGTTTTGGAGACAGATTAAGAGGATACACCAACCACATATCTAGCCCTCCAACTCACCTACACTAGCCTGGGAAGCTGGGATCAGCAGATCTACTGTCAGCACAGGAGCCCTGGAGCTGCTCCCTAAAGGTAAGTCTCCATGTCCATAAATTCTGAGCACCTCTGTGGATAATGACTACATCTCAGCCTAGTAGGGTTGTAATTTTCCCTTTCAGGCCTTTTCTTAACCTCCTTGAGGTTTTGACTACTCTGCATACTCCATCTGGGATGCCTGACAGAAATCAACTTGTCTGCTATCCGAGAGACACAAGTTTTTGTGTGAGTTTTTAATCATCCTCTCATTAAAGTCTAATGTTTATTTAAAGAACCAACACTATTCTGACACCCAGTTCTCCAGGTGCATTCCTTTCTCATTCTTCTGTGGTTCAGCAGAAGTACTGCCAGTACAGTGTATTCTGGAGGCTGGTGTTTCTTCTGGCAGTATAACCCTGTCACTGCAGAGAGTCATACATTTTTCTTAATAGATCCTGAAGTCTTATCTTTTTCCAACTCATCGATTCGACACCAGAAGACAAAAATGTTCAGACCAAAGTATGGAGAAATGGGGTGGGGAAGACAATCTGGCCATAGCCACCCTTACCTTACACATCCTACCCGCTTAGGTTCCCATTAATCAAAGATGATTGGCAAAGTCATCCTGCTACTCTTCTATTTTCATTGCTGCCTTTGCTAGCAGACTTGCTATCATGGCAGTGACTAACAAATGCCTTCTTCTCATTAAAACAAAAACAATCCCCTCCACCCCCCAGACTGCCACTGAGACAATCTCTCTCCAATTATGCAATGTGGTGTAATGCAGATTACAACAAAGCTTCAAAATTTCATTAAGGAATAGCACTGTGCACACTGTACACAATTCCCATCTGTTAAACAGTTTCCCACCTTTGCTTTTCCCTCATGGCCTTGGGTGCACTTCTATCAATACTTATGCTCCACTGGACAGGGAATTTCTTTTACTCCAGTTTTGTGCTACTCGGTCTGAGAAAGTCCCAAAACCTTGTCATGTTATGGGAAGACACACTAACACAGAGTATAATGGCCAGAGCCCAGAAGTCTGGCACTCTCCTTCCAGTCATACTTTGGAAGTGAATTTTCATTCTGCGAGGTAAATAGCTAAATAATTATTTCTTGAGATATTATTATCAATAGCTACAAATAATATGCTGTTCATTTTCCATGTGTAAAGGTAACAGGTTACAACTATTAAACAAAGTTAATTATGAATTAATTTCTCCTGTTTAGAGTCTTATTTCAAAGTAACATCACGTTATTTTCAACTGTGTGGGACAATCAGAGCTGTCATTCACAATAGAAACGGAGCATAGTGAAAGGGGTGTTAATTCTGAAGAAAAAGCATTAGCTGACAAGCTTCTCGGTATCTTTAAAAAAAAAAATCTGTCTTGTGTGAGGTACTTGTTAAACACAAATCAAACACCTGTCACCCAGCTGGGCCACGTGTGTCACTGCTGAGCCATCTGCAGGAACACACTCTGTGCCAGTTGCTTTACTTAGTGTGGCCTGGGAACAAGAATCCATTAGACAAAAAGTCAACAGTGGAATTAGCAGCACTTCTTCCTTTAGTACCCTTCCACTTACTTGTTTGACTTCTTGTGTTTCTATTTTTGGGAGCCTCATGCCAGAGCAACAGTGCTGACTGCTGATTAGACAAGACTTGGCCCAGCCTCAGCGTGTCACATTGATTTAATCGCTTCAGACTTGAAACATGCAGTATGGATCTTAGGTGTTTATAAATATGGGCTAGCAGTGAGAACTAAAAAAATGAAAATACATTCTGGTTTGCAATACCTGTGAATGATTTTACTATACTAATAAAATGGAGTTTTTATTCCCAACAATTTGGTATCTGTGAATTTAAAAAAGCAATTTACATTGAATTTGGAATATAAAACCTATGCTACAATTTTAGTGGGTTTAGGGGCAAGAAATATATTCATTGACATTAAAAATGCACATATGAGCTGCATTTATTTAAATTTTAATAATATAACTCACGCACTAAAAAAGGGCAAAGGAGAGTTAACAGGCCAATGTCACAGCAGCCAACAGTATTATCTACAACCTCTGTATAATTTGTACTATGTATAAATTTTCTACTGTATGAAATGAAGAATTTGTTTTAAAAATCTAATGTGCTACTCATAATAGGAGCTGTTATTATCCAGAAATACTCTTCTATATGATTTAAATGAAGCATAACACAAGTTATCCATAATTATCCTAATATATATCAATGATTCATTAGATCAAAAAGTCTAGTATTCTGTGAAGTTCAATACCTAGTGCCTTAAAAGAAGACAAACAAAACTAAGCAAAATATGTCAGACAAGATGTACAATGTGGCAGTACAGTGAGAAAGTTCCTTCCTCCCCAATTAGTCCATTTCCTGCAACACACTGCTGCCAACTTTTACAGTGCAATAAATGGGTACTTAAAGCTCTGCATTCTGATGAGATGTGGAAAGTTCAGAATAGCAGTTTCAAAACCTACAGTCTCTACCCTTCAAAAATGAAGGGAAAAAAACCATACAAGACTAAAATCTATGTGCCACAGAAACCTTCCAGAAAAGAATCCAATAAAAACAATTTATGAACAATTGAAGAAGGATCCTCAAGCCTCCCCCTGCCCTCTCAAGCTCTGTAAGGTCCTGACTGAAGCTTCTCAAACACAGTTAAGAACCCCAGAGCCAGGCAGACTCACAGCTAGAGTATTCATGACTCTGATTAAGGAACAAAGGGCTGCATTTAATGGCTGCATTATTTAACGACCGCATTATGTTTTACTTCCACGTTACATAACAGGCTAACAAAGGCCTGCCCTGCATGGCACGGTGCCACACTCTGCTTTGCTCCCTGCATCCCAGACCCTTTGAAAATGAATGGCGACCTTTGGTGCTTTGGCCACACCTCACATCACATCACAAAGGCAGCTGCTGCACTCCAGGCCCCCATGACCAGCCATGTTCTGCTGGTTATTGCAATTGCATTGCAAATACCAGAGGGTATACATATATATATATACCTCCCACTCTTATCTCACCAGTGTCACTTGCCTGCAGGAGACAACAGCTTTGATGCCAAGCAATACAAATAATGTCTGGCTCCAAAAATCACATTTGTACTTTTGTTCTACTGAGACTTACTAATCTGATCTTGAGGGAACCCATGAGAGCACGGAAGACAATGCCGTAACTTTCCTCAGATGGGACTGAGGCATATTTCCTTTCCCTCAAAAAGCAATGATTCTTTAAATTAAAAATCAAGTCATTGCTCACCAACACCTACAGCAGTCACCAGCACCATTCCCTCCAGAATGGAAATAACACCCAAGCAGTGTCACTGCACGCCAGGTAATTTGATTCCACAGAGCTTTCTCTCAAGAACTGAACTGAACTGCTGTCGTTTAGCTTTAGGAATTGAAAAACCAGGGAGCTCAACAGTTCCTGGAGTTGTGAACTGCAAAAATCACCTAATAAGGCAAAAATAAGTCAGCACAGCAGACAGCTCTCTGGAATCAAATTTATGATCAAAGGCTATTCAAAACACTTTCTTGTAATGCTAAGGAGAGAGCAAGAGCAAGCAGGCAAGAACCATACATGCTGAAGCAATGAAACAAATTTTGGAAAACATAATGGTCTGAAGTGTATTTTCCAAGTAAGATAATTTATTTTATTTTTAAGCATATCTATGTATCACAAATCTATCTATCTATGTACTATTTTCATATGTGTCCATCTCTTAAAATCAGGCACATATTAATTTTACACTAAGATATCATTGAAAACACAAAAAGAATACAAAACTTGTAGGAAATTTGTTGCTGCAATAGATGGCATCCAGCTGCCTGATTTACCATCAGCCGCAATTCTCAAGCTCAAGGCTTTAAACTTAGTGGTAATAAAGTTTCCAATTGTACCACATTCTTACAGCTCACAACTCTCTTACTTTGAAAAGATTTCTGATGTCAAATATTTTTCCTATGTTACTGATTGTGTTATTTTGTTTCTGTTAGAGACTCCAGAGCAAAGCAGCACAAAGATTTTTCAAAAGCTGTATAACTAACACAATTTATGTTCATACATATTAAGAATATTGAAATATAACTGATCAGCAGTGACGGGAGGTCATGAATTGGATGGCACTGACTAAAAGACAGATAAACTGAGTAAGATGGCCTTAAGCAGTACCTATCCAGTGCTCCACATGCATTTTGGAAGTTTCCTCAAATATGGTGATGAGCTACTTTGGAAATATCCTGATCCCTGTCAAGGACCTGTACAGGACATGAAATGCGGAAGGCAGTATGCCCAGAGATCTTTCAAGACAACTGCAAAGAAAAGACTGCATTGCTGAAAACTCAACACCAATGTCTCCTCAGGTTTGTACATTTACATGACTGATTAATGCTCCAGAAGCATACACTGAACTGGCACAACAGGCCAAATATCCATGGCTCTTCTGCAAAGCCAAATATGCCCTGGAAAATTCTAGAGTTTGCATGGCCTAGCTGGAGCAATGGGGAAAGCAGATCAATGGTCACAATGATGTTCATGATGATGTTTTGATTTGGATGTACATTTAACAAGTTTCCAGTTGTGGATTTTATGACACAGTTGGCCCTGAAGCCCTGACCCTGTAGTAACTCAGTACACAGATGGGTATTAAAAAGGTCTCTGAAAGCAATTTGAAATCACATGCTACATTAGCATGTAATTTTTTTAAAAAAATTTTAAGTTCATGTATATAAATTAAATCATATTGGAAAACGAAGCACTGGACATTTCTAAGCCATGTTTTATATTGAAAAAAAAAAATCTTATAATGCAGCTGTTTTCAAACCCATTTTCTCAGGTATAACTAAGGGAAAGGAGAGCTCTTCCCACCAGGCAATGCAAAGTGGACTGTTCAGGAAGCTGTCTTGATAGCATACATACCACAAACGGTATCCATATAATAATTTGAGCAGCCTTTTACTAATTATTTCCTTACCTATTCCAAATATAAAGAGAACACTGTTCCAAAAGGATCATCAAATTTATCAAAACTGAAATCATCAGTATTTGGTTTCCAAGTCAGCTAAAACTGAAGGCAGCACAGTGATATTGAACTTCAGAAAACTGAAGTTCCAGATAACCATAGGACACAGTTAAATTAAGAAAAACAACACCACAAGCAGCATTATTTATTCCAGCACTATTATCTTCTAGCTCACAAAATATGTGAGTTCATGTACATTTTGTTGGATCATTATCACAAATACATATGCTTGAAAAAAAAGGACTAATCCTTTTACAGATACCTGCTGAACAGTTTAATGTAAAACTCATTTCATTTAAGTCTCATTTTCAATACTTGAAGTACAAATAACACTCATACAGTTGGTAGAGCTCTTGAAATGTACACTTTCTCTGGTCTGACTTTGATCTCCATCACACTTTACATGTAAATTTACATGATCTCCATCACTATGAATTGTATACTGTGAATTGTATACTATGAATCATAAGAAAGCAATTACTATACCGGTTTAGATAAAGGGGAATGGACAAACCCAGTTTAATTTGGTAAATCTTCTGAATATAAATCTAAGTTGTGCAGAAATAAACACTTTTTGATTTACATAAGCATTTCTTTCTCTTTTTAGTCCGAACTATTTTATTAATATACTGCAGGAGGATCTATAGAGTGCAGTAGCAAATGCACAGCATATTGAATATCTCATTGCTTCAAGCTTACATGCAAGACCAGCTATATTAGAAAGCTTACTCAATATATTTAATATTTTAGGAATAGTGTTCATAATCTAGATTGCAAAATATCAGTGAAAAAAAAACCTAAAAGAATAAAGTTAAGCCATTTGAAAGTCAAATATTCAAAGCAAATGTTGTCACAAGTATTTCACAAAATATAGTTTAAGAAACATAGATATATGATCTCCATCACTATGAATTGCATCATTGTATCATAAGAAAGCAATTACTGTAGAAGTCTGGATAAAGGGGAATGGACAAATCCAGTTTAATTCAGTAAATTTGAATTTTATGAATTATCTTGCTGCCTACATCAATTTCATTTTTCAGAATGTAGTCACTGCTAAAGAAGAAAAGATATTTTCATAATAGAAAAATCAGAAAATATGGAAAGGCCAGGAACAGAGTAAATAATTCACCTTCCTTAGCTTGAGTCCTTTGAGCCTTACTGCCATGAGCACATTCTCAGCAGCATAGGGCCTTGCTGGCTAGCAGGACTCAACACACATAAGCCACAGAATCCTTAAGGTTGGAGCAGACCTCTAGGATTGAGTCCAACCATTATCCTAACACTGATAACTCCACCACTAAACTATGTCACCAAATGCCACATTTTTGGAACACTTAAAGGGATGTTGACTCAAACCACTTTCCTGGACAGCCTGTTCCAATGCCTGATCACCCTTTTGGTGAAGAAGTTTTTCCTAACATGCAATCTAAACTTCCCCTGGCATGGCTTGAGGATATTTCCTCTTATCCTGTCACTTGTTACGTGGGAGAAGAAACCAACTCTCACTACAATCTCCTCTCAGGTACTTGGAGAGAATCCTAAGGTCCCCAGCTCCCCAAGAGGCTTAATACTTTGTATCAAAGTACCTGCCACAGGTGGCATCTTAGAACCAGGGACTCTCCTGCTAAATTTCTCAAGTACACAAAGATTGTCTACCCCCTAAAACGTATATGCCAAAATGGTTGAGAAATTCACCATGACTGTCAAGGCACCACAGACCAGCAAAAAATAACCCCGTAACCCAAGCAGGGTTCTGTCACTTAGCATCCAGAACTTAAACTTTTAATTTGGAGCTTCATTGCCATGGCATTAGAGAGCCAGAAGCAAAAAGAAGGAAAGGATTTGACTTATTTTGATCAGTGACACAAGAAGTGCAGGAAAAAGAAAAATCTCAACTATACAGAGAGAAACAAAACCCAGATTGTTCAAGTTTACAAAAAGCTCATGAAGGAAAGTAAAAAATGAGCTCCCTGTGAGAACACTGAGATCAGGTGGTTGGTGGAATTTTTTTCCTCCCCTTATCCTCAGAAAATGTCTAACACATTTTTAAGGCTTGAGGACTTGATCTTCTAATCCTGGTTCAAAGCGCTGTCAGACTGTTTGGAAAGCCTGGAAATACACAATATAGGAAGGATCATAGAATCATAAAAAGGCTTGGATTGAAACAGACCTTGAAAATCATCTAGCTCCTACCCCTCTGCCATGGGCAGGGATCCCACCCATTAGACCAGGTAGCTCAGGACTCCATGCAACCTGACCTTAAACACTTCCAGGAATAGGGCATCTACAACTTCTCCGGGCAACCTGTTCCAGTGCCTCACCACCCTCAGAGCAAAGAATTTCTTCCTGACATGTTATCTAGAGCTCTCATATTTCAGTTTAAAACCATTCCCCCTAGTCCTATCATTATCTGCCCATGTAAAAGGTAGCTCTCTCTCTTTTTTTATAAGCCCCCTGTAAGTAGTGGAAGGCTCCATCACATGATATGCTTTGTGCAGAGACCCAAGAGAAAACACATGCCAGGGAAGTCTGTAACAATCCCACAGTGGAAAGGGTCCATATGGAAAGGACCTGCACACATTCAACATGTATGGGAACAAGACGACGTTTTCACTTCGGTTAGGGAGAAGCCTGTGGGTCACACCAACAGGAACGTTGTCTCTCCATTTCAGTAGTACAGGAACACTAGGAAAATAATTAGACTTTTTAAAAAAGAAATGCTTTACAGCAATGTATTGACCTTGCTCAGATTATGCCAGTGATGTGACCCTGTGCACAGCAGTGAGAGGTGAAGACCATTCTTAATGGCTGAGCAATCAGTCTCTGTTGCCATAATGAGTCTAATGGCTAGATCAAGATTGGTTAATTTCTCGAGCAGATAGGTGACTGTCATAATACATCTTAAAGCAGTTCAGTCACCTCAAACCTCCACTTCAGGGACAAATTTAATTTCTCATGCCATAACCAGCACTCTGGCTACAATCCAGTTACACTAAATGGCTTCAGAAGTGTATCCAGAGGTAATTTCACTTGCTAATCACCAAAAAGTAGGCTAAGACAGTGCTTCCTTCAACACGTTTCTTCAGTACTCACAGCCTTTGCTGAACATTGCCAGAAGGACAGAGCCTAAGGTCTCACACACACAGGGATTCTGATAAACCACAACTTGCAGTTGTTCTTGTATCATGGTTTGACAGATAGCTTGAAGAAGTGTGCCCAGAAGGCTGAGCTACAAATCAGTCCTAATTGCAGGAAAGTATTTGTGCCACTGTATTCCATCTCGTCTGATGGCCTACAAAGGAAGCAAATTTTCCTCCAAGGCAAGACTACTACCCTCGTATTTTAGAATTATAAACAAATACCTCAGAACTACCTCCTCTGATAATCTCAAGAGTTTGTCCTGTTGCCCCAAGTAGGTTTTACTATTTAAAAGAAAAATCTCTTAAGACAGTTTCCTGAAAAAGGATGGGGATGAAGGAACTAGATAGGTGATTTGACATCAAATAGACAGTCACATATGTAATGCTGCTGACTATCTACTGTGTTGTGACTTTGGGGGCCTGAGGTAGGGCTCCACACGGTCTGCATTAGTTTCTTGACTCTCTAGATTGGTCGTTAGCATCATGACACTGACTTCTTTTAACTCAAAGGCAGATGAGACAACAGGCATGTTGTGATGTGCCACCAGTCAATGTAAACCTCATTTTTTACTTTGGCATCTTACAAGAACTGCATCAGAAAAATCCGCAAAACTGCTGAATTACGGCCAGAACACTCCTCTGTTTTCTTTAGGGTGTTAAGGCTATTCTTATGTTACCCTAGAGCCATCAAGCCTTAAACTCTCTTCTCTGTATTAGCCTTCAGCAGATCCAACCTCTTAATTGGCAAGAGCCTCCTAGAAGTCTACACCACTTCCTCGTGCACCTATTAGCCAGCAGACTGGGGCAAAACCACTGCAGCATTTAGTGAATGCGAAATTATGTTGTCAGTGACAGTATGTGTGGAAAGTGACAGAAGGCAAAGTGTCACATTTGAAGACAGACTGAATAATTTTCACACTTAAGATCCTTGAAAGTCAAGGCCATATATGAAGACTCACAGATGTCATATATGAAGACACATATGCCATATATGAAGACCCATATGATGTCTCACCATTTACTCACATCTTGAAAATTAAGTTTATGAGCATCAAGCACTGTTCTGGGAGATTCTCTCAAGTAATAAAGTCCACTGCATAGTATTATTGTAAGTTTAGTTTTTCACAACGTCAGATATGTTTGAGATAATCTAAAGATACAGGATTTCCAACAGCCAAGTTTCTCTCATTCTACGGTAAACATCTAAAATAGGTCAAATGAATTGATATTGTTGCTTGTGCATAACAACACAAGTAAAATCTATTGCTTATTTATTCTCTGAATCTTTTCCCAAGGAATGAAGTATAAGCAAAGGAGTATTGCAGTGGATAGGTTTTGGGAGTATTATCAAGAGCACCTCTGTTCTTTGAAGCCTCGATTTTTTTAAAAAAAGTTATAATTTATTTTTCCTTCTTCCTGTTTCATGCTAGTGACTGAGGGGCACATCTGTACAAAGATCAGAAATACACAGGGCAAAAAAGTAGAGAAAAGCCATACTAAGCAATTTAACCTCTCCAACAATAGATAACGTGTGCTGAAGGCTTTAAGACAATACACAAACAGCAGTAGCTCCTCAGAATGCTCTCCCAGCACTGTACAGTCTGCACCTTAACATCTTGAAATGTAGGAGATGCCTTTGCAAACAAGAGTGCTAAGAGTATTTTTATCATAGAATATGTTGAATTTCAAGAGACTCATCAGAATCTTCAAGTCTAATTCCTGGCCCTGCACAGGATACCCCAAGAATCCCACACTGTGCCTGAGGGTGTTGTCCAAATGCTTCTTCAACTCAGACAGGTTTGGTGCTGCTCCTCCACTTCATTGTCTTGAACTCTATGTACACTGTTAGCATCCGGAACACCACACTTAAGGGAGCACAAAAATAAAAGATCCTACAAATGTGTAGAGTTCTTGATGCATCGCCTGGGAGAGAACATGTTAGCACCTTTCACAACACGAGGAAAATATTCATTCTTGCTCCAGAAAGGAGCTAACGCACACAGCACTGCACTACTCCACACAGACATGACCACTGTGGCTAGCAGCAGCTGGATAGCTGGAGCTCAGTTTGTTCATCTAGCTATGCATGTACTAAATACTTGGCTTTCTTTTCTTATTTTAGAAGTTTTAAGCTTCGACAGTTCTGTATTTCATGGTAGTTCATTTTTCATTTGCAGCAATGGTATTTTATATAGGCTGAATTTAAAGAGTTGTAATGTTCAGAAAAAGAACAATGTCTGGATATTAAATAAGATCTGACTGTTGAGCTTCATGTAAACTAACAGGAGCTTTGGGATTTGGCCTGACAATGAATTTGCAAGGCGCTTAGCAAAAAAACCCAAACAATATTAACCATGGAAACTGTAATAATAATAACTTGGACTGGAAAAGCAACGTAGCCTGGTAAGTTTAAAGCAAGATAACATCAGAGTAGGAGCTACAGAAAGAGCCAAGGGAAAACACAGCTTCATTCTAGATCAATCTCAGTCTACAATGCTTTACAATAATTCTTTCCATTAATTCACATCTAGGAGCACAGTAAAGTAAAACACTGTCTATCTGGATCAAAACAAAGGTTTCTCCAGTCAATTACAGGACTACAATTGTGGCAACAACAGATGTCTACAGAAAAACATAACAACAGGGCAGCCATAAAGACTTCTCCTGTGGCTTTTCTAGATTCCAGCCTCTTGAAGTACAAGCAGACTGACACACTCTGTGGAATTTCACTCCATTAATTTTCTAATACATTGTCAGACTTTTCAAGTTCTGTGGTAGTGTTCAAACTGTAATATTGTAACAGGAAGAAAGAGACCTTTCTAACCTTTTTGAACCTGCTATCAGATAGGTTTGATGCTCTAATTTGCACAATGAATAATAAAATAAAAAAATAAATCCCTATTCATCTTTTCTACTCCATTCAGGACTGTACAGAGAACAGAACGTGACACGTCATTTCTTAATTGTGCCTTTTTCAGATTGAAGTCCACATTGTCACACTTTAATTGGAAGATGTCTGGTGCTCTTGATCACTCTTGACACCTCTGGATCTTTTCTGGTATTATTAAATTCACACAGAGATGTGAGAACCAGAACCATATACATCATTCAAGTTGCAGCATAATACAGATGGATTCATTAAAAATGGTGACATTAAAATGCTTTTGCTTTGTTCCCTATTATCTTCCTAGTAATTCCTAAATACTGTTTGTTTATTTCACTAGTGCTAAACAGTGAGTCTGTGTTTTCCTTGATCTGTAATTCCAAGATCACTTCCTGAGCAGTAATAGCTAGTCCAGTCTGGCATGAAATGCATAATGCTTCCTTTGTTTTCCTCTTCATCTGCATCACTTGCCTACTGCTTTCTCTGAATTTTACGTACCACTTGACAATTCAGTTCTTCAATGTTGCAAATCCCTTTGAACATCTTTGCAGCCTGTTGTCCATTTTTCTACCAATATAACTTAACATCAGCAACAAATACCTTGATTTTTCCTCTTAACTTTGCTAATATACACCTAACTCCCATTTTTAAACAATTACTACTTGAGACAGAAATAGCAAGTACAAATAAAAGACAATTTCATAACTTTATGTCCTGTAAACCCACAGATTTTAAGCCTGTCAGCAACAAGCTGTTTCCTCAGTGTTATGAGGGCTATCTTTATACTGAAGATTCTAGGTATTAGACTCATAACTTCAGGTAATACAGGTAAGTAGCACCAAACCAAATAAGTGCATACAACTGTCTTATTTTGCACACTAACATTCTGAAATTAAGTGAAACTTGTCCTTGAATGCACCAGTTAGCTGGCATGCCTTCTTAGCCATGGCTATTCCAAATCTTTGATTAAGAAGTCAGTGGTGTTTATCTCAAGCTCTACCAAGCAGACTGTGGAGTGCACAAGAGCTCTTATCTAAGCTTGCAGAACACAAACTGGGCAAGTGGAAAAAGTAGCCTCCTTTAGCTCTGTATATAAGCCCCAAAAAACCCCCACCAAGCATGCACATCTCTGGAGAATACTATTGATCTGAACAGCTTTTTCAGTGTGCTATAAAAACATGGCAGCGCAAGTAAGACATTAATGCTCCAACAGAAATGTTCTATCCTCCCATTTCTGTGGGAAATTACAGAGAATCCACTGACACAATGAACACTTCCTGTGAGTTAAATCACACATCAACAAACACGAACTTACCTTTTCACCAGGCAGACCTGCAACACCATCCAGTCCTTTGACACCCATCTCACCCTACAAAACAAATTGATCAATTAGAAGCTCTACAGACTTCTGAGGTTAACAACAGCTACTCAGGTTATATCAGACTCAATAGAAAAGCATCTTTGACCTGATTTTTTAGTAATGCAGCCACTGTGGAGGATGCCTTACATTAAAATCAGCAAAATAAATGCATTTTGAACACCTATAACATCAATTAAGTTCTTCATGAGACAAATACTTGCATATCCACATTTCCATAAAAGCAAGTCCACTAATTTTAAAGGAATTCATTGCAACAGAAGACTGACACCAACAGGGTCCACTTTCAGTTCTACACTGAGAAAGCTCAACATGTAATACAGATTTTTATAAAGTCATGTGCTCTCAATATTTTTGAAAGACACTATTTAAATTCCTCTCTCTCTCCCTTTTATCCCTTTAGAAATCATAAACAATCTATAAGAAAATTTTAGTTTTGAGAGAAAAATGACTGAATGGTCAGGAGAGTTATAGAAGATCCCAGCAGCTGTAAATTGGACCATAGGTCTTAAAAATTACATAAGAAAACATCAGAGAAATGTTGCTAAATAATGCAAAGTATAAGATTTAAAAAATTTAAAATAAAAATCATTTGGATGCCAGAGAAATACAACAAAAGCACTGAAACCATATAGTGTTCATTTAAAACAAAACAAAACATTGTGTGTGTACTTCTACTAAGAAAAGAACATTCTCCAGCAAGAATAACATCATAACTCTGATCTAAAATGGAGTTATTAACCTTTCTGAAGTTGAGAAAGGAGCAGTAAGATTGGCCATAAGTATACAACAAGAGTTGTATCAGAATCATAAAGGTTAAAAAAAACCCCTCCAAGATCATCAAGTCCAACCTTTGACTGAACACCACCATGTGAATGAGAGCATAGCACTGAGTGCCATGTCTGGTTGTTTCTTGAATGCCTCCAGGCAGAGTGACTCCACCACTTCCCTGGGCAACTCATTCCAAGGACTGACCACCTTTCCAATGAAGAAATTCTTCCTGATGTCCAACTTGAACCTTCTGTTGCACAGCTTGAGGCCATTTCTTTTTGTCCTGTCATTGGCTGCCTGGCTGACCCCCACCTGCCAACAACTTCATTTCAGCCACTTGTAGAGAACAAAAGGTCACCCCTGAGACTTCTCCAGCCCAAATAACCCCAGCTCCCTCAGTCACTCTTCATAGGACTTGTTCTTACTGAGCATGCACTCGATCCCCTTGCCCAGACCATGGACAAAGATATTAAACAGCTCGGTCTCAAAAATAGACCAAAATCCTGGATGTGTGAATAGCGTGAATCCACTGGCACTGTGAGAGGTAAAGGTTACCTTATCTAATCACTCACAGAGTCTTCTATGCATCCTCTGTTCCCTTCTTCCTCTTGCCAGTATTTTAATGGATCAGTACCACTGTGTTACCTTCAGCGGTGTATTTTTATACTCTGTGTAGTCTAAAATTACACAGCCTGCTATGTGCCAGGAAGCCTTAGCCTGTATGACTTACTATCCAATTAACCAAGGTATGTTTACACTTCTTTTCCACTAATTGCAGACAGACTCCCCATCTTGAAGACAATTATTTTCCACTGCAAATTAGATCTGCAAGCTATGCTTCTAACTTCTAGTTGTGATTTTAATAAACACGGGCTGAAAGGTGGTAGTTTTTCATGCCTTTATGAATATAAATGTCAGATACTATAGGTATCTAATAGTATTCATACAAACAGTATCACAGACTAAAACCAAAAATATAAGAAATGCATCTACAATATTTTTGGATTTTTTCTTAATGGCATTTTCTTTTCCTTCTACAGGCCTTAAAAACCTTCACAGAAGTGAAGGATAAGTTGCCTGGAAAACAGCTTTGTAAGGTGGTGAACAGTAGTAGTACAAGGCTGGTTACCTATGAGTAATAGGTTATGAGGTACACACTGTGTATCAACAGCCAAAGGCAGAACCATGAGCTGTAAGTCTACTGTCAGGATTTACTAAGGGTGACAGTGAAAAATCTTTTCAACTGAGCTTCTCATGGGTGGGCAGGTGTTCAGCCATCCCCAGGAAAGCAGAGCTCCATCACATATAATGGTGACTTGGAAAGACAAACGGTGTCACTTCAGATGTCCCCCTGCTTCCTCCTTCTTCCCCCTGCTTTATATCCTACTTTATATACTGAGCATGGCACCATGTGTAGGGCATGGAATATCCCTTTGGTAGCTGGCGTCACCTGTCCTGGCTGTGTCCTCTCCCAACTCCTTGTGTACTCCCAGCCCCCCGCTGGTGGGGTAGGGTACGGAGCAGAAAAGTCTTTGACACTGTGCAAGCACTGCTTGGCAATAATGAAAACAGCCCTGTGTTATCAACTCTGTTTCCAGCACAAATCCAAAACACATCCTCATACTGGCTACTGTGAATAAAATTAACTCTGTCCCAACTAAAGAAATGTCCAGGTAAAAAAAAAAATAAATTGTCTATTAGAAAAAGGAAAAAATGAATTTACATTGAGAGAATATGTTAGGAGAAAGAAAACTCATCCCAAAGGCAGCACCACTCCAGGGTTTCCCTGGTACTGTGGGAGCAGCAGGGAGTATATAGACGAGCAAGTATCATCCCTGTTACTCCCAGCAGAAGCCCCCAGCTGTGTTCTGTCCCATCAGTGCAGGAGCTCAGCCTCACCAAGGCCTGAGCTGGGTGTCACTGGTTTGTTTAACCCTGCACCAGTGCCAGTGACTGCTGACTGCCCTGCTCCTGTTTCAGCTCTGGAATGGCCCCACTGGGGAAGTGTGACATTTCCCCACATTTCCCCACACCACCTTAGGGTGGTGAGGACTTGCTGCCACCATCTCCACTCCTCAGGAAGACAAACTCAGGACTAAGATGAATACTGGAATGGAAAATATGGTAATAAAGAGAATAAGTCACATTTCAGAAATTTTTATAAGAAAAAACTGTTGTATTGCTAATGATGTTTTCCCTTTCTAATTTGAAAACTTGGATGATTAGATGGTAAAACATAAGTAGGACTATCCATAAATTCCTAGAGTGGTAAGCACGAAGCGTTTCCTTCTGCTTACTTGTAAGATTTTATTCTACTAAATATACTGGCAATTTCTGACTTTGTAATAACTGACAGCCAGCCATATTTTGCTCATTTTTCTTTTTTTTCTTGAAGTCCAGCTTCTAGGTCCCTATCAATAACCTCAGCAACAAATGGTTCCTTTCTGGGCCAGAAAGGAACCATTCTCAAGGCTGTATAGTACAATAGATGTGCTTTAGGTGGAATCCAGTCTACTGGATTTTACGAGGAAAGTCAGAGTAGCAGGAAAGAAAGACTAGCAAGGAAAACAGGCAGAAAAAACAGTTCAGACACTTCATTTGTTCTCCAGATCTTTTTTCATATCATTCTATTACAAATATTTTCCTAGTGCAATAATATATTGCATAAACCTATCTCTACCAATCCCAAAATAGCCTTTTAAATGTCTTTTTCCTTAAGTAAAATTTAAATTAATGAAGTTGAATAGCAATAAATTTCTCCATGGTGTGCATCAACAGGCTTCTTAATATTTGAAAGCAATCTGCCTCTGGCTTTTTGGTCCCTATTTCACTTACAGCATTAAACAACGACCTATTAACACAGCTAGGATCGGTTTAATGTTACATCAAAATATTTAATTCTGTTTAAATCTCAATTTAAAATATTTCATGGGCACTAAGTCTGCTTAAAAGAACGAAAAGTAGAAAACATAGTTATTTTTTAGCCTCCTTGAGAGAGAAAATTGGTTTATGTATTCAGCATATACGTAATCATTCCAATTACAGTCATCCATACAGTCATCAGTCTTTCTGAAGAATTTCTACACACTGAGGACAAAACAGGACCTTTACAACATTATCAAAAGACATTTGCTAACAAGAAATTAGTTTTTAAGATTCTGAGTAGCTAAATATAATGCTGAAGTAGTACAAATTTGAACCAAAGAGAAAACACAGTAAATATCTCACTCAGATCAGCAGAAGAGAAAACCCAACTCCACAGCAGATATCAAAATGTGTTCAAATCACAGGAGACTTCCACCTGATTTGTGTCCACTTGCAACTCGTGAAATAGATTGTACTAAGAATCAAGCCGCCATGCGAATAATACAGCATATTATTTAGGGATAGTCCAAAGTAAGTAGCAAACAAAGTTGGTCCAGGCAATGTTTTCAGTTTTAATTATTGAGAAATTAAAGAACACGAAGTGGTCCCCTGCTGCAGAAGCTGATGTCCCAGGAAAAATATCTTGCAGAGCAAACCAACTATTTCATGCCCGAAGTATCGGAGACAATAGTTTTGAGTGAAGAACTGTCATCAAGAAATCATAATGGAAGGCCAGGTATTCAAACAGGAAATGCCAGGTATACATTCACACAAATGCCATAATTTTGATCAGTGATGCTCCTGTGCATTCAGATGCACAGCTTGCTAGAGATACATCAATATTTGCATGAATGCTTGTTCCAGTGAAAATATGGTACTCCAGTCCTTTGGGCCTGCAATATACTCTGAATTTTCGCTCAGACATGTTCAGAGGTACTAAGATGAGACAAGAATGAAGTGGACAGGAATGAAGTGGACACAGGATAATAATTAAATTCAAAATGCCTAAAATGGCTGATAAATGCCTAAAATGGCTATCATACTTTATACTGGTGATAGCTTAGATATTCCTGAACAGTCTGACCTTAGGGAACAATGATGTTAGACTGAAGAGAAGGGATATTTTGAGGGGCTTGAATATAGCCTAATATCAATCTGTGTAGGTAGAGACTTCTTTGTCAATCCCATAGCAACAAAAAAAAGATGTAAATTCAATCATACAATTAATTAAAGTGAATGGAAAATTGGAATGAGATAAAGTAAAATAAAAGGATAAGAACTGTTGTGCTGAAAATGAGATAACATCAACAGAATTAGAAATTTCTCATGAAAGACAGTAAAAAAATTAACATTTTCACTTGGATGCTGCAATGGCAAGGACATTTAAATATAGTTAGTTGGATGCCTACAGTAATATGATTTAGAAACAAAAGAAACAATAAAATGAAAAACTGAGCACAAGTAAAGGGAGAAACATATGCTTAGGAACCACACACAACTCAGAGAAAACCTGTTTTTTTTTGTAACTGGCCAGCAAAGTTATCAAGAAGCTCCCTATTTTGTGTATAACATATCACAAGACACTCAGCCAGAGTCTATGAGTTTCCTTTACATAGTCTGACAATAAATCATGTATCCTACGTGTCTGGAATGTTCTGGAGCCTTTCTGCCTCTTCAGGTCTAATTATTGATGTAACAAGGCTGTCATTGAGAATGACTGTAACTGAAAACTTGCGTAAATGCAGTGTCAATGACAAAAATGGTATTAAAACCTCAGAGAATGTTGCTTTCAGCTCCATCATGGCAGGCACTATTTAACACAAGATTTCTTTGCTCCCAAAGGTCAGTGAGCCAATTCTGATTACAGTCACACTGTGCCCTCCATCCAACCCCTGTTCCCCATCCCCCCAAAAAAGAAAAAAAACACCACCCACTGCAAAGCTAGGAAGTAACAAGTACCAGTGAATTATAAGAAAAGTTCAAATTAAGTGGCTTTCTACCTGCTTGGTGTACTACCCCTGACTTTAACCTGCTGATTCATTCAGTTTGGTGAAAGGACATTCAAAAATGTCAATATATTCTCTTTGGGTTAAACTTCTGGGTGCAGCGGGGTTCATTGAATCTTAGTTCCATGCATAGAGAATCCATGCAATGAGGCTCTTTTGGTAAAACAAGTGGGAGAACAGAACCAGAAGTGACCACAGGCACTTACATGCTTTGTTTACAGGCACTGTGCTTAGCATGGTAATATACTGCTAATTGGCTGGGCGATTAAATGGTAAAAAAAAAATCAGACTTATGAAGTCTGCTTTCCCAGCTTAGGAGCAATAATGGTCTAAATGGGTTATGTCAGAAGCAGAAGAGCAGTTTCCCAAACAAATGCTAGGAAACTCCCTATGCTGGTGGCATAGGTTAAAACTAAAAACTGACAATTGTTTAATATACTCAGGATCAAAACTTTGTGATTAAGTCTGAAAACTGACAGCAGTCCCTCTAGGTTCAGCTGGACTACAGAAATTAGCATGACTGAACTTTTTTTTTCACCTAAAAATATGGCTTGTGTCAAAACTGAAATATATACTGGAGGGGAGAAGTTTTGGTGGGGGGCAATATACTATCAAGGAATGTTCTTAATTTCAACCAACTGTGTAGATAAGCCTTCTCAGAACTGGACCCTCTTCAGCCAGATACTACAGTTGTAGGAAAAGCCCTGGCTGTCTTCACAAACTATTTCAGATGACATATTGCTGCAAGGTAGAATGTTGGGTTAGGATACCTCCATCCTAACCTCTGGATTAGGACATTCTAGGCATCTTCCTCTCACACTGCATTCCCTGAACTCAATTCCTATATCTCACTGTCTTTGTGGCAGATTTACAATAGTTTATTCAAGTTTCCCCCTCTAATAGCACATGGAAAACACATTCCCAGACATGTCTTAATTCTGCATCCTCCAACAAAATTTAAGGAATGGAGGGTGAAGGGAAAACAACTGATATACTGACCTATATTATTAGGAAACTCCAAGCTACATAACATAAGAATATCATGGTAAGCATTACAGGAGAATTCAGAAAAGGCCCAAGGAAAGGACCAACTGGCCTGTCCTAGAGACTTGCCAATGTCAGATTCTTCTCTCTTCACAATTAACAAAGTTTCAGGTACGAGTGTTGTCAAAGAATATACTGAGGTGATATTTCATACCCTCCTACTGATGATTGCAAGGATGATTCCACCACAGGGGATTCTGTCCATCAGCAGTGATGTACACACGTGATATGGAAAAATTCTTGTCAGACTGTATACATGCCTTCTGCACGGGGCATGGTGACAGGGCTGGGGAGGCATGTGCTTCCCAGGCAGGTAAACTGTGTTCCACAGACCTGATGAGGTGACCCCAAAGAGAGGCAGCTGTAAAATGCCTGGCAGGGAGCTCATGCAGAGCCAGACACTGACTGATAAAGGATCTAAGCTGTGCTCAGGCGGGTTCCTTTAAGGAATAACATAATCCATATAATTCCTATTTAAGAAAGATAAGCCAATGACAAGGCTTGAAAGAGAGAATTCAAGTGATATTTTACCTTTTCACCTTTCTCTCCTTTCTGGCCTGGCAAACCAGCTACTCCTGGCAATCCTGCTTCTCCCTGATTTTAAAAGAAATAAAAAAAGTCAACAAAGCAGATCTAAAATATATTTGGTTAGGTTTCCTGTCTTTGTCACAAATGCCTAACAAAGCAAATGACTCAATAAATATAGTGCAACACCCAGGAGAAGTATTAAAAGAAAACAAACATTATGTAGAATATAATTCATTCTCAACTAAAAACATTTATACTACATATAATGCCTAAAAATAATTCTCAGTTTTACCATGGTACTTTTTGGGGTGTATATTCAAACAATTAAACCTTACTGGCATCACTAACTTTACATTAACTAAATCCAAAATGTACTATTTCTTAACTGGGAAATACAATGAAAGTATGTTACAATACTAAATACCAGTAAGACTTTTTCATGACTGCAAAAAAGAAAAACCCAACTGTTTTTATATCCAACAGGATTAAACAGCATGATGCATTAAAAAGCTACAGGAAAACTTTATACTTTATTTGGAAAGCAGTAGCATCTCTGTGTAGATTCTTGCTGCATCCCTGGAAGTGTGTATATTTTGCTGGCATGAACAGTCACTGGTGATGAAGTCGTAGCCAGTAACCTCTCCTCATGTGGGCACTAAAAAAAAAAGATTTTCTGTTTTTTTGGTCCACTTTGGTTAATAGGTAAATACCACCCAACCACTAGTTTTAAGTTACCTTCTGTTTTCATACTTCTGTAAAAACCATACATGGAAAGTGACAACAATTTACAAACAGACAAAAAAGCTGTACAAAAATGAATTCTAGATATTGAGATCCTTCTGTTCTAAAATTGGTGCCAGTTAAAACTGATATGACTGTCCCACTTCTTTCTTCCAAAAGACAGAGGAATAAAGTCTCCCAAAATTAGAAGCAGTGAAACAGAAAATGTCCATGGGGAGAAACAAAAAAGATAGTACTTCTCAGTCTCATCCTGTCCCCTGCCCTGCCCCTAAGTGCAAAATATAAAAGTGAGTGCTAAGGAAAACTTTTTCTTTTTTTTTTTTTTTTTGGTAGTTAAATACTTCTGGCATAGATAGTTTGGAAACAAACAAAAAAGCCCTGAAGCCAAGATTTACCTGTCTGTGACTCCTGAGAACTGAGCCAGCCTGAAGAAATACTACAGGACAAACCAATAGAACCTGCTAAATTTCAGTAAGTCTCATTAAGATGTAATGAGGTTTTTTTCAAGCCTTCTGTCAGAGAAATTCCCACAGGATTTACTGCTTAGCATAGAAATTTGTATCCAAGTATAAATTCCTTCCCTTAAATTATTGAAAATGTAGCTGTTATAATGGGTAAGGAAGTTGTGAAAAAATAAATCAGAAAATGTAATGTTAGTTTTAATATGAAAGTCATTAACAAGTAGTCCACCATTTCTTACATCTTAAACAAAAGACATACAAATGAAACTGATGGTGCTTTTAGCTACACAGATTAATGAATATTTCCGTGTTATTAATAAAGCCTGTTGAGCTTTTTGTGTTCATATATGATTAGGGTTTGTTTTGTTCTTGCTTTTTTTACTATTGTGTCATAATGGCTCAATAAATTGTATTTCCAAGCACCAAGCGGAACATACAGAAATTTAATTCATTCCACTTTTCCATAAGCTTATACATTCAAGAGAAGGTCTGCATTACTATCAAGAATATATTTAGAAATATATTTGAATTATTTATCATTGTTTAAAATTGAAATTTCCCCCCTGAAATTAGATCATGTTTCTATCATGCTTCTGAGCACCAAGCAGTTTTGTGTTCTGTTCTTGGGCAGATTTCTCTCTCCCATCCAGGTACACTTTCCCCTAACTCCTTGTGGATGTAATCAATCAGTCCTTCTACACGCTCTGGGGTTTTTTTGCTGACTACAACCTTGGTAGTGATGGCACAGTCCACTGTCTCAGAAGAGCTTGATCTCACAGACTGCTTATGACTAGCAGGCCAATAATTAAACACAATGTCTTTCTGAGGCTATTTGTGGTTTGGTTTGGTTTTTTTTTAATAGGCTAGATTGAGCAAAATAATTACATCTACAACTTCAAGCTATGGCTCTACTGTCTTCCAGTTTACACTGATTCTTGTCTATCAAAACAAGAGGGAAAAGTGAACCCTTTAAACTAAATCAATGTTTTCCCTTATGTTAAACACTATATACACATCAGCATGTGCATGCTAAAGAAGAAAGTATTTCATAGAATCATCAAGATTGGAAGAGATCTGTAGGATCAAATCAAGCCGTCAACCTACCACTACAACTTTCCAATTATGAAAGACCCATTCCTCCATTTTAGTGTATTAACATAAAGAAAACTCAACATCACCCTATTTTCCTTCTCTTCCACTGTCAGGCAGACTCTTCCATGGGTTTTGCTTATATAATCTGTAAAGCTTCACAAGATGCAACTGTTACTGAAACGGCCTCTGTTGTGTGAAACCATTCTCAAGTCATCACAGTGATTTGTTTCCTACTCTCTGAGGCTTCTTCAGTTACTAATTAGACATTAATCAATGCTAAGGAATGCTTTTAAAAAGCACTAGCAGCACCTAGTGCCTTTTGCTCATGTGCCACTGTACCATAGCAAAAAACTATGTACCATGACTCCAGATTTGGAATTCATTTTTAGAAGATAATTAAACTATCGCCTCTACTGAAATTTTTTTACAACTCTTTAGCAAGAAACAATAAAGTAATTCCTTTTGTATTAACATTTGAATTTTAACAGATAACTTACCAAGTCTGCAGATATTTCACAACATGTATCTTCTGTTGCAAGTTGTGAATTACAATAAACTGCTATGTGGTGAAGTTCAATCTATTAAGAAATACAGAAGAAATTAATATGAGGTGTAAAAATTATGCACTACAGCATGCTTTTTCTTATCTTGGGGTAGGAAACTTTCTCTTTGAAACATTGCATTTTTCTGAAATGCTAGAAAAAGACAAATCCAAAGCAATTACACGGCTCCTCATTTAAGGAAAAAATTATGTAGTCTATTACTTTGATGTAAATCACATTTTAGATTTCATTTATTTTCATGTAAGTTGCATCCATCTCTATTTGTTTGCTATATAATACTGGCATTTTAGCCTTGTAGACATCCTCTGCAAACCTTCTTTTCAGGAATGCAATTCTCCTCTGCAGGAAACTGAAATAAAGGTTTGACAAACTCACTATCACATGCATCTATTTATTGCTCTGGACAGACCTTTGCCTGGACATTGCCACTAAATCACCTGAAGAGCAAAAACTCACAAATTCTGCACGTAAAGCTTATGTTTCAGAGACTTTGGGTGGATTGGTGAGATGAGAAGCAAGTAAAATTCTAACTAGCTATTCTTGTCCTCGTATTTCTCTTTCTGCATCAGTTTTATATCCTCTTAAACTCCCTCTTGCACGTGGTATTGAGAAAAGCGACTATTGGTACAGGATCTGCTCTGCTGCCTTCATCAGCTTTAAGCCCTTAATGTTTTCCTGCAAAAGTGTAAATCCCAATTGACAACTTCCACTCATAATTACCCAGTTCATATCATGCAACCAGCAGAAAAAACCTGCTCTTTCTTCTGCATGCTATTTGGAAATGACGAAACTGCACACACATTTCAAATAATGTTGAACTCAAGTCTTAGAAAATAAAACAAAGCATGAGCTTGGCTCCATAAAATAAGAGATCTGAGTCCTGGCCAAAGTGCTTAGTGCTCCACAAGAATGATTTCTCCTGCAATGTTAGCTTGCAGTTACAATGTCCTATTTTCCTCTGGAACCCTACAGAGTACATAACATCGCTGAAGCTTTCTGATGGTCACTATAAACTCCAAGGCAGGTGCTTTGAACCTGGTAGCTGCATGTCAGTGTACTTAAAACAAGCTGATATTTCCTGAAGATTTCAAATTACTTGCTGTGCTTTCAAATTACTTTCTTCCCTGCATGAGGAAACAGAAGAGAGCATCCCTGGGACAGAAAATAGCTGAGAATATTATGGGGTTTCCTTGGGTAATTCTTGCACCAAAGGCTGCAGGAAACAGACCTCCGGCCACTTCCTAATCCCTCCCTTTTGGATAAGGGAGAGACAACTATGAACAATGTGCCCCTATTTCTACATAGCTAGATTACTGTAGAAGACCTCAATACAGAGGTAATCCTTAATTCTTTGTGTCTCTCCCTTATCATAGACAGACAAAGTTTAACAGACAGCTGATACAAACCTATAAATAAACCTTACTAAAAATGAAAGAAAAAAATTAGGACTGCAAGGTACCTTTAAACATAGTAAAAATATATCTGTGGTAATTAGGCGGCTCTTTCTCCAAATTAAATACAGAAAAACAGACTCCTTAAACCAGGACTGAGTTTTATGCAGTTACTTTGGCAACAGCTTTGTCTTAGCAGATGCTACAGCACTGAATAATGTTTAGAGAAAAACACTTAAGGACTTCAAATTAAGAATGCACATTCAAAATAATGACTGAGTTTGAACATTTCGTCTACGTGATTCTTTACAACTGTGTTAGTAAAAGCATGGCTAAAACATTACTTCAAGTTATCTGTTTGTGCTTTCATACTACTCACATCTACAGGCTTATCATCCGCAGCACGAGAAGCAATCAGTGTCCTTCCCTGCAAGTCAATGGTGAATTTTTCATCAGTCTGCTTTCTCTCAATTAAATTACAATCCAAATAGAGGGAAATGATCCCTGACTGCACGCTAATACCAAGCTTATGCCACTGCCGATCAAACAATGGATAAATTTCTCGACTCTTAAAAGTGTAGTGCAGTATATTTCCCTGAGAGGATTTGGTCATGTACTCCACCACCTTTTTGGTACCATCCAGGAGGACAGAGATCTGAAAGCAAGACAAAATAAAAGAAGTGGTTATTTAAAAGTTATAAGAAGGAAACACATACGTAAACCATATATAACAAAAATATTTCAACTACATACACTGGGAAAGAATTATGTTATGAAGCATTCTATGTAACTTGGTAAATACATATCAGCTATAAATCATAACATCCATTTCTTCTATTTAGCAGTCTAAACTGAATAGATTTTGCTAAATTTCTGTCATTCCTGCAACATATTATCAATTATTTCAGAGGAGTCTGTCTATTTCATATAAACTTTAGCTAAATCCACTAATGAAATAGTCATTATTATATGTGCCATATTATATGGTGAGGGTGAAAGAAGAAGAAACTTTGTGAAGAAATAAATCAAAGATGACTCTAACCTCAGGTGTGTCATACTGATTTAAAACTTGCCATATATACCAACGCTCTTTCTTGGTATTTCGCCGTACACGGAACGTAGCAACTAGAGAGTATTCTTCAGGAAGCCCATTTGGAAATACTTGCCTGGAACAGAAGGCAGGAAAAAGATTTCTTGTTATTCCTATACAAACAAGCATTGCATAAAAGGAATGAACAGAAATAATACCTGGTGAAAAGTAGAAGCCAAACACTTGCTCCCACTCATACACATTCACAGGCCTCAGCATTCAGAATTGCTCCTTCTCAAAAGTACAATTCAGCCTTTTTACAAGAATAAATGACTGAACGTTTTGTAATTAATTTTTGTTCTAAATTTTTTAGCATCTGTGATTAATATAAATAGGAATCTAAAAAGAAATGATGCAAAGTGAATGTCCCACATGAAAGTATTTTAAAATACATCTTTTCCCAGTTTATTGCTTGGGATACTTGAATAAGTTTTTTAGAGGATTTGTGGAATAATCCCCATCCTTGGAGACTTTCAAAACACAGCTGGAGAGGGCTCACAATAACCTGATCTAACTTTCAAGTTGGCACTGCTTTGAGCAGGGATTTTATCCAGTGACCTTCATGGGCAATGACTCGGACATCTTGAGCATCAGAACAGTTGGACTTTAGCAAGCTTGAAAAAAAATAAGGAATGTGTTTTAGAACTAAATGATTTACTGTTGTTTGATTTTGTTACTCCTTTCTTACCTAAGATGTGTCAATGTCTCAAAAAAAGTCTGACCTATATCACAGAATGCAGCGCAACACCACTTCCATGAACTCTTTGAAAAGTGTGTATTTCATAAAAAATGAAATCTGTACATCAACTCTACAGACTTTGGTAACCATTAAATATACACCAATTCTGTACTAAATAAATTAGGATGGTACAATCAACTTATTTAATTTGAAGCTTCTGCATTTCAAATTATTTCTTTTCTAAGACAGAGGTGAGAAAATTAAAATCACAGATCTCTACACAACACAGGAGTAGCAAAAGTGTTCACATTGCTGTTTGCAATCAGCTAGCCATGGTGCAAAAAGCTTTCCCTGGATCAGAGTTCAGGAAACCTGAGGACCCCCCACACAGCAGAAAAATTTCCTCCATTTTATTTCCCACAATCACATGAAGCAAATTGTTTAGTTCTAAAAAATACTGATGGGATTACAATTATACAGCAATGTGCTTTAAAGCTTTTCTTAAAAACAAAGCAAAATAAACAACAAAGGTGGGTTGGGGGTAAAGAACGAGCAAAGCACTACAGCTGATGAAACAATAGCCACACAACCCTCCTGGACATTGTTGTACTTAGGATCTCAGGAAAAATGCCTCCTGTGCAGAGAAGCCTGCTCTAAATCCTGCCAAAGAGCTTCTTTAAGGACTAGCACCTATTTAAGTCCTTCATGTGGGAATCACACTTCTTTGGCTTATTTCCCACAGCTGATTCCTGTTTTATCCTAGGACCAAATTGGCTGCTGTCCCACATTGTTAGTGGACCCACATGCTGTTGTACAGCTATAGATGTTGGAATGTCAAAAGGCAAGGCAAAAGAGAATAGGCTTGGCTGTACTTAGACCTAGATTTCATACTTTGTATTTCAAATATAGCATAAAGAATATGTTTCATGATTTATAAAAAAAATACCTTCACCGGGCATGAATGTGTGACTGCAGAACAATAAACTATCTGGACATGGGATCAGCCCTATGATTTCCTGCACCCCAGGCAGGCTAAGATGGTATCTCAGGTTTACAGCTGTGAGCTAGACAGGATATCTGGCTGTGGGAGCATCTGATTAGCTTTCCAAAATCAATTAACTTTCCCAGCTAAGTTCCATACTGGGGACTCTGGGGAATTCACATTAATGGACAAAGGACAGACAACTGTGGAAGAGAAATTATCAGAAGTCTTCATCAAATGAAAGGAGGGGAAACCATGATTATTACTGTAGGTCTGGAAGACAAGCAGAAGCAGTCTTTGGGCAAGGTGGCACTATTTTCTACACACCCACCCCCACCCATCACTCCATCGCTTTTTACTGTCTGCCTTCCTAACACTTTCACAGCCATCTAGATGTATGACAGTAGTAAGTCTTCTAAAATTGTGTTTCTTTCAGAATTTTCTCAAATAAGTTTGGTTGTGTGAGTACACATGATATAAATTTACCTTCCTTAACCATTTACCAAACCATTCAGGAAACAAAAGAAGAGCTAAGGTACTGGCCATCATTACAGACACCAGCAGGAGTTCACTCTAACTTCCCTTACCTTTGAGCTGACAAAGAAAACTGTACTGAGAAAAGTGAGAAAAGCAGACAACATCAAATTGATTCCTAAGGACGTGACCGATTTCAGTGAAGTCAACTGAAGAGACAAGATTTAAGCAGAATTGGACCAGTTAGATTCACAAAATAACTTAGGTAGGAAAGTACTTCTGGAGGTCAATGGATTTAACCCTGGGCTTAAAGTAGAGACTACCTGAAAGATATATCAGGTTACTTTAAGTCCTGTCCTGCTGAGTTTTGGAAAGATCTAGAATGGAAATTATTACACAACTCTTTGGGAAACCTGTTCCAGAGTCTGGCCAACAACCAGCACAAATTTAATATACAACTACCATACACCAGAAATATAACTTAACAGAAGCAGTATCTTTATTTTGAGAAGAGTAATCATTGGTGCCTATATGAAGACTCATTGGTGACCAAAAAATCATTAACAGATGCTTTAAAGTATACACTTTACAGCCAACCCTTCTAGCTAGATGGTGAACATAAAAAGGAACAAAATAATGGGATTAAATATCCAGAAAACCAGCAGGCCATGTTCTACCATACACAGTTTCCCCTATGCTCTTGCTCCCTGAATGGCTTCAAGTGATTCTAACAGAATAAAAATGTATGCATTGAGCACTGAAGTGACTTAGGTACAGATGATTAGTAAGATACTTAAGTGATATTTAAGTATTATTACCATGGCATCTTCTACTCTGTAAAATCAGTTAAAAATCCTCAAAAAATGGCAAAGTATGTACATGTTTTAAACAACAAATATATAATGACATTTGATGAGAAAAATAAATGACTGAACCAAAAAATGAACATAAAACCTCATGTTGGAACATGAGAAAAGCCAAACCAAAATTTCATGGAACACTGAATTTGAAATTCAGAAGTTCTTTGAATGTTTACTATACTGTTTCACCTGATCACATCTACAAACATTTAAAACCTGAGAAAACTTATGAGGTATTACGTACAGGGTGAAAGCAGTAAAGGAACAGTATTAAACATTTATAAAAAATTCAAAAGCAAGTTGTTCCACACATCCACAACCCAAAAAGTACTCCAACACAGAATATTTAATCTTTCTACATGGCACAGTATAAAAACAATAAGAAAAGGAGAGACAAAAAGGATGAAGGAAAACTACACCAAGCTCACCTCAAATTCTACAGATGTACACACAGCACAGAGAACATGAACTTAGGGTAGTAAATCATGGTGTCTACACCCAAATTAGTAAGAGAGATGATACGTTTTAAGCAAGTTGTAATGTTACAGAAATATGGGTAGCAACTGATAAATTTATCTATAAAGACAAGAAAAAAGAACTTAGAAATTAACACAGACACACAGATGAAGGTATCCACAGACAAACAGATGAAGGTATCCTTGGCATCTGATCTCTCAACCAGATGCCTTTTTGGACAACAGTGTCTGAACAAAATGGCATGATCAGACTTGGGAGCAAAAGATCTGAGGTCTTCATGGAAAGCAAATATCTTTTTCAATGGAACAACAATTAAGTTCTCCCATTCTTGTTTAATTTCCTTACCAACCTTTCCTTACCATCCTTCCTAGACGACTGCTCAAACCTTTAGGGCTATTAAAAAGGTGTTCTCTTCCTCTTCTACACTCAAAAGGCTGCTGTAGTTTGTGTTGAATCCAAAGCTGTCCAAGCTTACTATGTGTGATTGAAGCCCAGTCAATGGCTTAGGCACCTCTAGGGACATGGGCAACATTCTGGCATCTCTACACACATCTTTGAGTCACAATGAAACTTGGGTGGGAGTTACATGCCTGTCTGCTTAAGCCATGGTGCTTCTAAGCATGCCTGGAATTTATGCCCAGACGCCGGGGGAAATCAGTTATTCATTCAATCAAAATTATTCATTTTAGGTGCCACTAGGGGTTGGGTGGTGCTTGAGAGTGGGCAATTTGAATTATTCTCAGACCCAGACGCCCAGAGTCCAATTAAATTATACTTTAGGTGGAATTTTGACAGTTTGATTCTCTCCCTCTGTCCATATTGTCAGTAGTATATAATAAAAAATTAAAGTTGATGAATGGAGCACTGTGTTCTCAAAGCGAAGCACACCCTTGGTGGAAACTACTGAAAACAATAGCAGGAATTGAAGCACATGAACTGAATACAGAGACTTGAATTTACACCACCCTGGTCTGCTGAACTGAGATGTACTGCAAATTAGAGAGGCCTCAGCTGGCAAATTGAGGAGTCCATCAATAGCCAGTAGGAAGGTTCCCAACAATATAAGGTTTTAGACTGTACATAGATATGATACAAATCCATACATTCAAGTCTTTCTTAATGTTTCACTGGATGAAACATGAGGCAGTTGCAGCCAGAATGGTAACAAACACACATGTTCTTGCAACAACTGTGTGCCACTCTATCAAAGCATATGTATACACAGAGTTGCAAAGGCTGCATTCTCCTCTTTTTTACTGGATCAAATGTAGCCATAACTTTTCCTAAAAACAGGTGTATGACTGTACATTATGAGGTTACCAGAAGAGCAGTTACAAGAATGTTGCATGAACATTACCACGCTATTTGTGCAAACCTTCTGCTGTTTATAAAGATTAAGTATAGAATGATTTTTGACAAAATTTTTTTAGTCATTTGTTTCCTCAAAAGTTCTGAAAGGCAGATACCAGCTGGAACTGCTAGTGCTAGCTTACTAAAAGAAGTAATTATGAATGAATTAACTGTGTATTCACTATGCTATAAACAGTTTTAGTTCTATCTTTGTAAGGCAGCATTGAGTTACCCATATCAAATTTAGTAAGGCAATCCTTTATTTACCTTTTGTTTTTATTTTTAAAAAAAGCACTAATGGAAAAGAAGCATCTATTTTTGAATCTTATGAACTCTAATTGTTCCATATCAAATGAGAATACACTACAGTATATGATAAACTTCCGTATTTACAAGTATCAATGAAGCCTCCAGCTTGCAGTGTATCTTCCAAGAAGAGAAAGATGAGCCAACTTGCATTTCCTGAGAGTGAAGTGAGAGATGTTTAGAGTTTATGGCAAGACATATCTTTTCCAGCTGACATATACCATTACCTGGTATATGTCACTTGTAACATGACAATGTTACAATAATTTGGTGACCAGAGCTCAAGGAGTTAGTTTAAAAACCTTTCCTCTGTTGGGTAATGATTTATTTCCTACTTCATTGCTGGAGACACTGAAACGTTAACTTTTTCATGTTTGCAAAGGGTTTAAACTCAGATCTCTTATGAATAAAAAAATAAAGCTCAGGTGGACCAAATACAAAAATCTCCACATTATTAACAATATTTATACAACAAATTGCTGTATTTTTAATTCTCAGTTTTTACCTAACTTGACTGGTACAATAGGAGAACAGGAGTCAACTAACTAGAACAATTTACCAATCCCTGCCTAGAAAGTGTATTTCAAATTCTTTTCAAATAAAAGCTAAGAACAGCTGTCTTTTCTGTCAGAATAAGAAATAATTTCCTTCCCATCCATCTTCCTCAAATCACATTAAGATGCACTATATAGTTTCATGTTACATTAGGCCTCAAGTTGTTTTCATACGACACATTATATGATGCAACTCAAGGGAAACTATTCAGACAGCTTAAGAGTTATTAATTACTTAGGGAGAGCTCAACCCACTCATGAAATGTACTGCTGAAAGCAAAGCTGCAGATTATTTTAACATTGAGAAGAGGGATTTACCTAATATTTCATATACTTCGGCATGCCTCTGCTTTCATTTACAGAACAGATATGGATTAGCTGACTCTTTTAATATACAGGTTGTTCAGGATTTTTTTTTGAGTGAAAGTCAATTGTATTGATATCAAAATTTTAAAGGGCATTTGAAAAAGTATTGGTTTGAAAGAGGCACAGAAATACCAAAACCATTATGCCTGTGCAAAGTACTTTTACCCTAGGGTTTGCAACAGTGTTCTGTATCCTTGTTTATAGGAATTATTGGTGATCTCCTGGCCCTAAAGAAGTCAAAGGGCAGTCTTCCTTTGATTTTAAAGATGTCAGACTAACTGTCTGCTTTCCAAATTTAGCCTATTTCTCTGTATTTTAAGTTTTCTTGGAAAAAAAATCAGCAGTAAAAACAAGACAATTAAAAGTAGTAATATACAATAATAGATATTGGAAATACAACATTTTTTCTTCTCTTTTTCCTGTGTAGAATTCTGCTGAATTTTGATGAAGTTTTTAGAAATTTCAGGTCAACAAAGAATTTTGGGGTCTTATGTTGTGGAAGGCAGCTTCATCAACTTTTCATGAAGTTACACACTTGCTGGTTTGAGCATCATGGGGTAGAGGGATACCAGAAAGTGTTTTCCAATTCCTTGATTCAGGGAAAGCAGATGGAGAGGAAATGTTTTCCCCTGTGTGAAAGGACTAGAGACCCATGTTTTCTTTCTTTGTTCCCCATCTCTCAATTTGTTTGTTCTCTGGTCATCTAAGCAAAAGAAACACTCTGAATGCAAGATCTGTGTTCAGCATAAGTAGCAGCAACATCCATCTACACTGAATATATAAAAAAAAAAACCAAGAGAAAATCATCTGTTTTGAGCTCCAATCATTTCCTGCTGAGAATTATGCTCTTCCTAGATATATACCTCATTCTACTTTCCCTTTAGTAGTGACATGTAGAACTTCAGACAGGTGAACCCCCATCCTGTGACTCACTGTAAGGACTGAAACCACCCTGCATGCAAAAAAATGTGCTCTTATTGTTCAGCGTGAACATCCCAGAAACCTTCAGTGCTTTTTCTTACTCAGAAGCACACTAGTAAATTGATTGCCCCTATAGAAAAATTTACTTAGGGTCTGTCATTTCTCACAAGCTACATACAAAAAAACCCAAACAAAATTATCTCTTTGGAGATTAACAGCAGAACCCAGAGAAGTGTGATGATATGTCCTCTTCTTCAGTGGGTTTGTGATTGTCTCCCAAGACACAGTCTTTGTTAAAAATCTAAAACTAAAATGTGCTTAAGATAATGGCAGAAATTTAAATCATCTTCAGCTCATTCAAGAATTGCATCAAGATTTTTGGTCTTTAGAGATTACGCAAAAATGTCACTTTTCTGTCCTAAATATCCTAAAATCAAATTGTGGATGCCAACCATCAAGAGAAGAGGATGAGAACTTAAACAGTTTAAGGGGAACTTTGGATATTTCTTTCACCACCTACCCACGTTTTTATTTTGAAATTTTAGGAGCTGTTTTATAATTCACATGGTCCTTCTAGTTAGCTCCCAGAAATGGAGCAAACACAACAGGTCTAGTTATTAGAGTAGTCTGTTATTTGTCAGACTCTGAAGTCAATGAGATACTAAGTTCTTATGCTAAATATGATTATCTACAGTGGAATGAAATTATTCAGCTGATCAAGAAACCTTCTGATGATGTTAATAAAAAAAAATTATGGTAACCTATGGCAAGCAACTGACAGAGAAAATTGCTCTGTACATGTTTTTATATGCTTCCTACCCTATTGTAGGAGGCAAGACCTACTGTACTAATTATATTAGTATTAAATACTAATTATATTAGTATTAAATACAAATTATATTAGTATTAAATATTTATATATTTAAGTGGTTGCTCTTGCCTAGAAAAGTAAAGAAAATTTAAACTACAATAAACAATTTGTCCATTGGAGGCCATGAAGACAGAGAGAAAATGCACTTCATATTATGGAAAGGAGGGATGACATCAGGAATTACTTGGCTTATATATCCATATAATCTTCCCTGCAGGAGGAAGAAATCTAAGCATCCATTTCTCCTGAGACATTTGTACCTAGAGACACTAACTGATTGCACATTGGTCTCTTTAGTTTGGTACAGAGGAGGGTGACTCAGCTCCAGCAGAGCTTCATGCTGAGAGACTCACACCCTTTGACTTCTCACGCTGGGGTTTTGGAAGGCACCTTGTGTGTTTCTGCATGACATCATGCTACCCAGCCTAAAAGTGTCATTTCCATAGAACACTCAATTTCTTCCTGTTTAGTCTCCCCTCATCCCCATCCCAAACTTCTGGTAGCTTTTGACAATGAACCAATGGAACAAGTACTAGCGAAGTGAACTGCTGATTACACTTGGAACAGGCTCTCCCTTTCCTTCCCAGGTTCATTCTGCCAAGTCCTCGACAGCCCTGGCTGATGGTAAAGGGCAAACCATCTCACAGGCCAGCGTCCCTCGTATGAAATGCTCACAGTGAGCCTAACAGCACGGCTGGCAGTGGAAAGGGAGAGCTAGGACTGCTGTTTGGAGTGCAGCAGCACCAAACTAAGGGGTACTTTTTTTTGCTAACCCCAAATAATTGTCTGGATAACTAGCCTCCTCCTCTTCAGCATGCAGAACTGCCTGTAAATAAGCAAACTCATTCCTGGCCGAAAGCTGCAAGAAGACCTGCTAAGAAGTGCTTGAGAAAAATGGCACAGGCAAGACCAAAGGCACTAAAGCCTGCAACTCTGTTATAAATGGGTATATCTACCTGTCTTGGTTCCACTTGATCTCCCCAAAAAAGAAGGTGTAAGTAGTGAAGATTGAATTACCAACAGAAGAGATCTGATCCGAGTAAGAAAGAAGGTTAATGACACCAGATAGCAGGGTCAGACCCGAAAAAGTAGCTGTCAGCTGCAAGAGTGAAGCTACAGTGAGAACATGCTTTTGCTTTAACACCCCCTACACACAGCATGACTAGCCTATGCATATTTAAGCCTGGTGTTCTGCTTACACTTAGAAGGATAATTAGATAAATAATGTGCTCTTTTACAGTAGATAAAAACTGTTAACATTCACAAATTTTGAGTAAACGAGTATGGAAAAGAAATTATCAGAAACCTTATTTGTGTCACATCAGAAGACTTACTAGCATTTTCAGAAATTGGAAATAATTTTTATTAAGTCTCAAGACTTAGACTGTCTAATTAATGTCCAGTTAAAAAAACCCAACCAAACAAAAAAACCCCCAAAACCAAGCGTATGTACAGCTTAGCCTGCAACTCTTACAATTTCTCTAATAATAAGATTTTTTTGTAAGTTGCAGATTAAATGGGGTTAAAAATAAATGCAGTTTAAAAATACACACATTGCTATCTGCTGAGTCATAACTATATTTAACTGGTTGGACCAAAGACCTGTGACTTGCTAACCATGTTACTATCAAATCCAGCTGGGAAGGGTCCAGGTATTCCCTTTAGATAGGGAATGCTAGGAGAGAAACAAAAACCAAAGCTTATGAAGAGAGATGGGGTCTTGCATCTGGCTCAAGACAGTGGTGTTGAAAGGATACCTCAAACAGTGATACGGGTAAGTCAATAAACATTTTACTTAGGTGAATTCTAAGCTTCACATCAAAACAACATACCAAACCCAACTTGAAAGAACACTGAATATGACTGGGAGCCCTTCTTGGACTGGTGAATTAGGCTAGGTGTCTCTCAAAGAAGCTTGGTTTGGTAGGAATTCACAAACTTGCCTCAAAACAGTGGAGGCTCCACAGCAGAAAAGCTTTGCATTAAACCAATGCACCAACTATATAAACTTGAGGTTGAATCATCCATGCAATTTTCATGCAAAATAACAGAAATTGAATGAACAATGATCATCTTTTTCAATGGTAAAACTGAGATTATAATCTGTATTGCTGATAAAAATTCTAAGAACATTATATTACCTAGTGTATATATCAGACTAGTAGATAAAAAGTAGAAAAGTTATAGCAGTATAGAAAATATCATTATTATCACCAATATTTTGCGTTAAATAAAATTGTAACATTTAAGCATGTAATGAGGTGAAAAAAATATTTTAGAAGTTTTAAAAAGGAAGTACTTAGTTCCCTCATCACCCCATTCCAAAACCTGCATTTTGATGAATTCACTCTTACCCTATAATTTACATGGTTGACAATGGAAGTACATTCCCAATATTATGGGTAACTGTATTCTTAAGGAAGAGAAACTATCAACAGAATAGTTTATAATACAATCATAGAACCCCGGAATGGCTGAGGTTGGAAGGAACTTCTGGAGGTCATCTGTTCCAAGCCCCCTGTTCATGTAGGATCACCTAGAGCCAGCTGGGTAGGAGTACACATTTACCAGTGTGTTAGTACAAAATCAGCATAAGCTTTTTAAAGAGATGACACTTAGACTTAGTTGTGATAAAATAAGTTAGGATCCTGTAAGAAATGTACTCTTAGGCAACATATGAAATCATGTAAGTATGTCTAATCTGTTTTTAAGGAGAAAAAAGAAGCAAGACTATGTTATAACTTTTTGATCTTTCAAGAACTCCAATTGGTTAATGAGTCACGACTTTCCTTTCCATGAAATCATATCAGCTATCTTGAATCATGAAGTGTTTTTTTAGTGCTCCTAAGACTTTAACAACAAACCAATCTTAAGCTTATGTAATTTCCTGGTAGCATAGCGTATCTATCTCCACATACTAACAGCAGTGCAATTATTTATCACTTTCTAAATTTAAGAAAAGTTCTGTGGAAAGAAAAATAGCCTATTAATAAAAGAAATAATTTCAAAGCCTATGCTCCTTTTTGACTTAACATGTATCTGATGGCATTTCCTTTTCAGACATTCAAGTCATCATATACAGCCTCGTTACTAAAGTACTGCTAGAACTTACCTTTTATATTTAGTCCTTTTGTAATACATTTTCTACCAGTGCCTCTGTCCATATGATTATTCTTATTAGTTACTGTCCCTATCATATATTGTCCACAGTTCATATTAGAATATAATGTCATATGCTAAACATTCTACTTCTCAGCAACTTAATCTCACAGGAGATATTAAAAAAGTCAAACTACTGCAATAGAATATTCATGTCCCAAACCCCCCTGTTTCCAAATACCACTTTTACCTGTAAAATGAGTGAACATTATCTACTAATTCTGTACAAGTCACTGCTAGATGTCCATCCTGAGCAAGAGCAATAATTTCATGCTGCAATTGCACATGCTATACTTCAAAGTGCATCCACCACGGAGGGTCCTCAGTGCAAGAATTGGGCTGGAATGGCACTTCTTCCCTGCAAGTCTTGGCTATCAGTTCCTGTTATTGTATACACTCCTGGTGAATACTATTATACTTTTTGTTTAGTTTCATAGATTAAGTTAAACTGGCAGTCCCCTAGCATTCTGAACTGCTCAT
This sequence comes from Promerops cafer, assembly GCA_013398275.1. Taxonomy (NCBI): domain Eukaryota; kingdom Metazoa; phylum Chordata; class Aves; order Passeriformes; family Nectariniidae; genus Promerops; species Promerops cafer. The sequence goes on along the minus strand of VZSE01013056.1, from coordinate 490,706 downwards.
GTGAGAGACAGATCCAAGAACAGGAAAAAAAGGTGTGTAGAGTCATGGCCCCTCGATAATGTTATTTATGTTGTTACTTCTCAGGAGTGGTCCAAAGCAAACCCCACATGCCTTAACCAATGGATATTTTTGGGATATGCATTCAAAAGTCTTTGAGTAAATCAGTACTGCTCACCATAGATTATGAGCACACACATTTCTTACCAAACTCTCACAGAATCATAGACTTGCAGAATTGTTAAGGCTGGAGAAGACCTTCAAGGTCATCAAGTCCAACCTAGCACCACCACAGTGTCCACAATACACTGTGTTCTAAAGTGCCATATCCATATGCTTTGGTACACTTCCAGGGATAGGGACTTCACCACATCCCTGGGCAGTCTATTTCAATGCTTTACAAACCATTCAGTGAAAAAACATTCCTAACATCTAATCTAAGCAGAACTCTCAGCATAGTTCACAAAGAAAACTAAGTAAAAGAGGTAAATCGAAGTTTATAAAGGACTTCAACATCAAAATTGTTAAT